>QTSX02005208.1:0-123790 GCA_014839935.2 Entomophthora muscae | reverse complement strand
GAAGCTCACAAAGGTGTAGGGGCGTTTGTCATGCCAAAGTTGAGCACCACACATTTGTAGGAGCCATATTTAGTGTGGAAGGCTGTTTTGGGGATGTCTTCCTCTTTAATACAAATCTGATTGTAGCCTGCGGTTAGATCAATCTTGGAGAAGACTGTGGCTCCTCCCAAGGCATTGAAGAGGCTGTCAATCAGTGGCAGTGGGTAACAATTCTTAATGGTAACTTTTTTTAGGGCGCAGTAGTCTGTGACCAGGCTTAAGGTACCGTCCTTCTTAGCCACAAAGAATATGGCGGCCCCAAAGGGAGACTGTGAGGGGCGGATAAGTCCTTTTTCCAATGCCTCCTTGAGGTAGGCGCGTAAGGTGTTGTCTTCATTTGAGGTCAGCCTGTAGATAGGGCGCGCCTTGGGTACAGTCCCCTTGATTTGGATGGAGTGCTAAATATGCTTTTCAGGGGGCAGCCCGGGTAGTGCTTCCTTGAAGATTTCTGGATGGCAGGCCACAATGTTGTGGTCCTGAGGCGTGGAGGTATCCTGGTGGTCTTTGAAGTGTATGATCTTGTATTGGCAGGGGTCCCAGTTAATTGCCTTCAGGCTTTTCTTCTTGTCCTGGGTCTCTGTGATATGTACAAAGACGTGGTTGCGTAGAAGTTGGTCCACAGAGTCAGGGTAGATCTGGTGGTTGACACCTTCACGCTTGATGGTCAACACTGAGGTTGCCCAGTCTATGTGAGGATTCTTTTTTAACCAGTCTAGTCCCAGTACAATGTCAAATTTGGGAAAGTTGATAACAGGACCTTGGATGATGGAGTGGAGGTTCTCAAGCATGACAGAGAAGGGGGCAGTTTCCTTTATCACAGCAATGTGGTGTTTGTCAGCCAGGACCACATTTTTAATCCAAAAAGGATTAGTGGCCAGCTTGAACTTGTCCACAAAGCTACTGTTGACCAGGGTTCAATCTGCGCCCAAATACAGGAGTGCTGATCCTGTGTAACTGCAAAAGCGGAAAGGATAGGACATCAATTTATTGGGATGTCTGGAAATGGTGTACAGTACCAGGTCCTCTGAGGGCACCTGGATTATTGGGCATTGGTCCACATCCTTGGGCTGGTACTCATCATTGGGCAAGTCAGGAGTTGCGTGGGGAGAGCTTGGCTTGTTTAGTGCTCTCCCCAGGCTTTTCCCTCATCTTGGTTGCCTTGCGTGGTGGTGACACAGAAATGGGTCTGGTTTGACTGGCCATTGTTTCTATTTCCCTTTCCATTTGAACATGTGGGCTTGTGGTTGGTGTTGTTCCCATTGCCTCCAGGAGGTGGTCAAGAGAAGCGCCTGCCTGGATGGGAATCCTTGGGTCTTTCTTGTTTCCCAGTTTGTTCCTTATGCAGTGCGTTGGATGTTTGCTCCACTTTCTCCGCTTCACGGTACAAGCTTTGCAGGTTGATCACCTGATCCAGGTTTATATGCCTCATCACATGCAACTTTAGAGCATTGTAGTACATGAGGTGTGTGGCTGGGGTGTCAAAGGCCATTTCAGATGGTTCACAAAGCCAGAGTTCCTTGTAGGCACAGGTGAGTTCCTTCACGGTGCCTGTCTGGGTTAGGTTCTTTACTTGACGTATGATCATGAGCACTGTATCCTTAAGCACAAATCTTGCCAGGAAGTCTTGTTTAAAGATATCCCAGTTTTTGTTGGTGTGCTCTTCATACCACTTGTTGCACCAAGTGCCAGCGTCATGGGTCAGGCAATTAAGATTTCTGTGATCCAAAACTGTTGTGGGCATTCCATCTGAGCCAGCTTGCTTTGGGCGCACTTAATCCATGTGGCGGCATTGTTGTTGTTGGCCCCGGCAAAAGGTTCCAAGGCGACGCTTCAAAGTCTTTGAGCTATATAGGCGGGCATGGTGTTTTTTTCAGTTGGACAAGGCATAGTGGGGATAGCCTGGAAGAACCCTTGTACAGACATGGTGTTGAAGGCAGGTAGTGGAATCACTGTATTCTGGTATAGGACAAAGCTATTGGGTATCTTGGTACCAGGAGTGTACGGGGTCCAGTCAGGCAGGAGGTCAGATATGATTCTGTCAAGGATTTTTTGTCCACAGCAAGTACAGGCAACAGGCAGAATTTTACCAGATGAGGTAGGATGTAGAACCTACCTGTGCTACCAATGTTGTAACTGTGCTGTTTTAGCAGAGTTACAAGGGGAAATATTTATAAAATAGATAATAATCTTTATTGAGAGATAGCAATTATATAGTCATAGTGAATCAATGAATAATAGGAACAAGATTGTTGATCACACAGTTGAATGGTGAAGGGGGTGGCTTGATCCTGGTAATGAGTCAAGTGCCAAAACAAGTAATTCATCATAAGGGATTGTCATTTATTCATGTTGTTGGATTTGGAAATTTGAGTTGACTTCCTAGTCTGGCTTCAAGTGGCCTGGTAATTGGATTGCAGGTCACGGACCCACTTGCTTGGAACCTTGCTGGTGCATCAAGCCTGCTGTTTTGACAGAGGCTTTGCTTCAACACCTAACAAAATAGAGGCCGTGAAATCATGGTCTGAACCTAAGAACTGCAAGGAGGTCAGAAGTTTCCTGGGCTTGGCAAACTTCTTCTGGGAATTTGTCCAAATTTTTTCTTTGATCTGCTTGCCCTTGACCTGCCTTACCTCTGAGAAGCACCCCTTTGTGTAGAATGATGCCATCAAAACTGCCTTTGTGTTGCTAAAGAACGCCTTTGTTTCCTCCCCTGTCTTAACAATGTCAGTTTAAAATAAGCCCTTCATTGTGGAAACAGACACATCTGACTTTACATTGGGGGGTGTTGCTTCAGGAGGGGCATGATAGTAAGCTGCACCCTGTAGCTTGTTACTCAAGAAAGTTCACTCCGCCTGAGTTGAACTACCCCATCTACAATAAAGAGATGCTTGCTATCATTCAGTCCTTGAAACATTAGAGAAGATACTTGTGTGACACCACCACCCAGTGAGAATCATGACCAACCACAAGAGCCTGACATAGTTCTTCAAACCGCAACAAATGAATCAACATCAAGCTAGATGGGCCCTATTCCTAGCAGATTATGGCTTATCAATCAGATACAAACCTGGAAAGATCAACATTGTATCAGATGCCCTAAGCCAAAGAGCAGACTTCTTCCCTGGAACCAAAGAGATTGAAGAATTTAACACTAAATCCTTGCTGTCTCCAAGCATGATTGAGCCAATGCTCCTATTCCTGGGACTAGCAAGTAGAAGAGAAGAAATTCAACTAGCTCAGACCGTAGACCAGCACTGAATCTTCATCATTAAAGACCTAAAGAAAGATATCAACAGTTGATACTACCAAACAGGTTACTCCCTACATGGAAACACCCTGCAGCTACATGGATGCACCTACTTACCAGAAGGTCCACTGCTCTTAGAGATACTGAAGGAATATCACAACTCCCCCATTTCAGGACACCCTGGTCGTACAAAGACTCTCAAAGGGATCCAGAGAACCTACATGTGGCCCAGGATGAAGCCAGAAATTGAAGGATAGCTCAGTGGTTGTGAGACATGTGGACGTACCAAGCCTAAGCAAGGAAAGCCAGAAGGATTACTACAACCTCTTCAGATTGCAGAAGGCCCTTGAAAGTCAGTATCCATGGAATATATTGTAGAGTTACCTAATTAAAAAGGATTTAATGCCATCATTTTAATTTTTGAACGTTTCACCAAATGTCTCACTTTATTCCAACAACAACCAAAGTTATAGCAAAGGAAACTGCCACCCTATTCTGGAACCAAGTATTCATGAACCACGGACTTCCACAAGAAGTGGTCTCATACAGAGGCCCACAATTCACCTCCAAGTTTTGGGCCCAAATCCTAAAGGACTTGGGAATAGAAAGATTGTTGTCTACTGCATATCATCCCCAGAGTAACAGAAAGACCAAGAGAGTAAACCAGGTCCTCAAACAGTACTTACAATGCTACATTAACTTGGAACAGAACAATTGGGTAACACACCTACCAATGGCTCAGTTTGCGTACAATAACCAAGACCACAGTTCTATTGGTATATCCCCCTTTAAAGCCAACTACGGATTCAACCCCACATGAGATGCCCCTCCCACAGAGGAAGCCAACAACCCAGAGGGACAAGACTGGGTCAGTAACATCCACACATGCCAAGAAGAATGTGCCCAGAACCTGAGAAGAGCAGTACAAGTATACAAGGATTTTGCTGACAAGAAACAAAGCCCTGGCCCCCCAATTGAAGTAGGAGACCTTGTGTACCTCAGCACAAAGAACATTAATACCACTGCCTCTTGCACTAGCTTGAGTCCCATACAAACAGGTCCTTACAAGGTCTTACAGTGTATTGGGGTGGTAGTGTACTAATTAGAACTGCCCCCAGATGGAAGATTCACAACATATTCCACCGCTTCCTGTTATCAAAGAAGAAATGACCTTCTCTCCTGCACCAGATAGTGAGAACGGCTCCTTCACCCATCAAAGTAGGAAGTTTCACGGAACACAAGGTTGAAGTCATCCTGGGACACAAACTCTGATACCAAAAACCTCACTCCATGGTCAAATGGAAAGGGTACTCCAATGAAGTGAATACTTGGGAACCAGAATCCAACCTGGAGAATGCTGCTAACCTGCTGAAGGAATACAAGTCTCAAAATAAAGAGTTGTGCTCTGCAAGCTTGACTATGTTAGGGGATGATTTCAGGGCCCAGAATGCCCTTGACAATCAGCTGGCCTTCTTAGAGGCAAAACCCCCCACAGCTTAGGAACCCCTACTAAGTATATCCCGGAGCAAGAAAACCCCCTTTCAACTAAAAAATGGCCTGGGATTTGAGAGGCACATGAGCCTCAAATCCCTGGCTTCAATTCTACTATCAAATTTGGGCCTCTCAACTATCAGGAAATGGTACATTGTGAGCTCAATTGTTTGATTGTGTGATCAGGTGCTCAATTGCTCATAGGATCTATAAATAACTGTGGTATCTTGGAATTCTGAAGTTCAAGAAAGGTTCATGTTATACCAACCAATGAGCACCCACCCCCTGGCCCAAGTACGCGAATTCCAGTGAAAATTGTAAGTTCAACTGAAATTGATGCCATCAGTTCCCTGGTGGCACAAAAGGCCACAAAATTACCAGTAAGTATAAGTAGTGATGAGGAGAAACCCTCCTCACTGTTGACATCTTAATAAAGCAAGTTTATGCCCAGAAATAATTATCTTATTGCAGGAATTGTCTATTTTTGCTCCAATTTAATTATTTTCTTTACATCTATTCAGGAATCCACAACACAATATAATCTTCCCTACCCATATCCTCCTGGTTATACTCCTGCTATCTCAGTCAATCCACCCCACGCTCTTGACTTGGAGTATTACCACCCCCATCATCTGGATTTCCTGCCTACTATGAAATAGATTCTTGATGCTCCCCTACCCAATGCGCCTCCTGCCCAGGACTTCAGCATGTTGGGGTTTGTCTACATCACAGTATTGGGGCTGGCCAACCAGGTCGTGCCCCATACTGGGAGTTGGCGCCCCCTAGCCACTGCAGTCAACTACCTGGTCTGCATTGAGCCTATTGTGTACATGGCTTTTCAGGCCTGGCCTGCCTCCCCTATGGGAGCCCAGCTGGACTCTGGTATGGGCTGTGACAAGGAAACTCATTGTAATGAAGCTTTAATTACACCCAGACCTTTGACATGATTAATGAGGAAGTAAAGCTATACCTATCTCCTGGCTCAACTGGGATTGCCTGTTTGAGCATCACCTGTCACAGTAGGTTCCATAATGCCGGGTATTGTCTGTCCAAGTAAGAAGGCACGGAAGGCTGGAAAACCTATATATTAAAATTTACTGAGTTAACAGATTTAAAACAAATGGTCAATTGAAAATGGGTCACAGCTGCTCCAGTTTGCCAGCTGAAACCAGCTCCCCCTTGTAAACTGACGTTGATAAATTAAGGTAATATGAGGGTCACCCAATATAAGCTCATTAATCAGCATGGTTGTCAGAAACTGGTCACGCAAGGGTTCTTTGCAACCTGGACTAGATACTTACTTGAAGATGCCAAAGGAATAGGAGATCAAGACTCAGGTGGTATTGCTTAGTCAATTTTTCTGGTATATATTGAATAATTTTCCCTGTTTCAACTCTAAGAGTTGAGTCCTTCTAAATTTACTCAATAAAAATCAATTATCCCAAGTTCTAATTTTAAATTTTAAAAACACATCCTGTGCTTGGGTTGTTGCGGTATATCCCGTACAATCTGATTCTGAACAGAATCATTTCAGGAAGATGGGGCCCAGCATCTTGAACTTTGTTGTTGGCGCCGCAAAATGTTAATTTAATGCCAGCCAATTTTTTAGCTCCTCCTCCCATTCTGGAAAATGAAATTTGTGTCACTTCTTAATGCCCAGAATTCTACGCTGAAGATGCATTGATGCTTTCCCAGGTCATTTATCTTGGTTTACTCTGGTTAGGATTGATTGTTCTACTTAATCCTGGAGTTACAATTGGAAATTTAATAAAAAAATACTTGAAGCCGCGTTGGTGGTTAATCATCAATTCTATGTAGATTTGGGTGGTAATTCCCCATCATTTAGAAACAGCTTTATATTATCCATTGATTTCCATCACATTACTCAACTCTTCTATGTCTGAGTTTTTGGAAGCAGTTTGTCATGAATTTGTGTTTCTTTTCTCAGCTCTGTTGAGATATCTGTGTTTATCATGTTTATTTGCATCAGTTCATTTCTGAGTTTTCAGTTTGGGCTTTTTTTTAATTTATGGTTTCCATCTCCAGTTGCAGTTGTAGAAACTGGATCCTCTGTTTTCTATTTCTGTCGCATCATGTCATTTTGGTGCCCAGATTATTTTCCTGCTCCACCCACTGATGAAATTTTGCGTGAAGTTTTGTCAGCATTATCATTTTATTCAGGCTCTAGCCTTAGTCACAAATCCCAAGTTTACCATGTGATGACAAAGGTTTCCAAAGATGCTTGAGAATGGTTGCTGTACGCGGTGGAGCACAATCCTCTTGTTTTAACTGAGAGTGCATCTCTATACCCTTTGTTAAAAAATTTGTGTGTATCTATTGAGGAGCTCAAAGTATATTGTAAGCTGTATGCCTTCCGTCAGGGTACAACTCCGCTTTTGGTATTCCTTCCTCAGTTTCTTACCTACTGCCGTACAATTGATGTTCCCAAGGTGAACAAACTCTCAGCGTTGTGGTTAGCAGTTGACCAGACTGCCCAGGATTTGGCGGTTTGGTATTCCCTGTTAACCACAACTGAGGCCCTGGTAAACCAAATTCTTTCTCTGGTCTCAAATCTGTCTACTTCCAAACAAGGTACATTGGTAATTGAGGATAAACCTGCTGTGCGCTCTTGGTTTCTGGTCCTTGCTCTGCGGTAGTTCCTTCCAAACAAAGCCAAGATTGTTCTCTCCCTAGCTTGTCTCAGCTACAATTGGCGGTGGTGAACAAACCTGGTGATTTAAAGGAGGTCCCTGTAGTGTCTGTTCCTGATAGTTCCTTGGCAATGCTTCAGCACGTTGTACCTGCAAAATCTTCTGTTATTACGTTCAAAGATTTGCCCCTTGTTCCCATTGATTGTGATAAACCCATTCTTCCAGCTGCCATCCAAGAAATGATCAAGCATTACTTCCAGGAGCATCCTGCTTCCTTAGCTGCTGTCTGTACTGCCAATGAAAAACATGGCCCTTCCAAGATTGCTACCTTTGATGCAAATAAATCCACTTCTGGTTACATCTTGTTTCATGGTAGCATTGATAATGATCAGACTATCTATCAGCCAGCCATCTTGTTAGATACAGGTGCTTCCAAAAATTTCATGAGTGTGGAGACTGCTGACTTGCTACAACTCAAGCACCATCCGGGAATGCTTGTTAGGGGTGGAAATTGTCAAATGTTTCCCTCTTTCCAGCTGAAGAAGCCAGTTACTTTTGTAGTTGCAGGTCAGTCTTTTACTGCAAGGTTTTCTGTTTGCCCTACCCTAATGTATCCTATCATTTTGGGAGTGAGTTGGTGGAGAGATCATAGTGTATTGACCTTACTGGAGAAAAATGAGCTACAGGTGGAACACTCCTTGGGTATAACTATTTATATTCTGCTGTTAGATATGTCTGAATCTGAGCAATCATCACAGACCATACAATTGTTTCTTGTCCCTGTCCCGTAAGTTTGGATTTACTGGCATGTTTTCAACCCTGGTCCGCGGCATTTGACGCCACCAGAGGCGAGGTCCTTCCCAAGCACACTCAGTTTGACTTTGACTTTAAGGTCACTGTTGATCTGATCAGAATTGTGTCTCCTATTTACCCTTTAACCTTAAAGGAGGATGCATGTTTGGAAGAGTGGACTCGTGACATGTTGGCAAAAGGCTACATTTTTAAGAAGGCTTTGTTGATCTTCTCTCCGCTATTATTTGTTCATAAGTCTGATGGGTCCCTTTGTCCTTGTGTCAACTATGGGAATTTGAATAACATTACAATTTCAGATCCTTATCCTTTACCTCTCAAAGCACAGATCTCTAGGTGCGTTGAGAAGGCCAAGGTATTCTCAAAACTTGATCTGTTGAATGTTTTCAATCAAATCATGTTTGCAGAAGGAATGGAATGGTTAACAGCATTCAGAACTAAGAAGGGTATCTTCCAGTTCTGCGTAATGCCTTTTAGATTGAAGAATGCCCCAGCTTGCTTTCAGCGGTTAATTGATTCAGTCCTGGGAGATCTCCTAGGTGTTTGTGCCATTGCATATATGGATGACATCTTGGTGTTTTCTCTGGATGGAGAGTCCCATAAGGCCCACTTGTTGACAGTTGTAGAGCGCATTCTCCAAGCAAACTTGATCATCAAAAGGAGTAAGTGTGAATTCTTTAAACGTAAGGTTACCTTTCTGGGTAATATTATCTTTGAGGATGGCCACACCATTGCCCCTGACAAGGAAGCTGTGGTTTGAAAGTATGCTACACCTGTGACAGTATCCCAACTTCATAGTTTCCTGGGTACATGTACGTTCTTGAAGAAATTCACTCCCCACTTGTCTGAGGTGGCCGCCCCTTTATATTTGGCTAGTGGAAAGACAACTTTAGTCTGGACGCCTGAGTGTGCAAGTGCCTTCTCAGCAGTAAAGGCTCTTTTGTTGTCTTCCTCAATGCTAAGACATGTGGATCCTGAGCTTCCTTTTGTGGTTTCTACCAATGCATCTAAATACGCTGTGGCTGGTGTGCTGTTGCAGACAGCTAGTGACGGGATTGAGAGACCTGTAGGGTATTTCTCCCGGAAGACAGAGGCTCAAGAGCACAACTACATGATTTATGACAAGGAATTGTTAGCTGTTGTGGAATTATTAAAGCACTGGCATCACCATCTCATGTTGGCACGTCATCCATTTGTAGTAAGAATTGACCACAAAGCTCTTTTATATTATCAACAACCCAGAGTTTTTTCAGGTTGCCAATCCAGATGGCATGGTGATCTGATAAGATACAAGTTCCGCTACAAGTTTATTAAGGGATCTGACAATCACTTGGCTGATGCTTTAAGCAGGAATCCTTCCCATCTCCCAGATGCTAGTATGGACGCCAAGTTTAACACACATATTATGATTCCGGACAAGGCTGTGGTGCCTTTTGTATTGCCTCCGCCAGCTACGTTGGCCACCATGTCCTTAGCTGAGGGCGCAGACCTGGACTTGTATTCCAAATTTAAGTTCCTGCAACCTTTGTCCAAAGGTTATCATAGGCTATTAGAGCTAGCATGTGCAAATCCAGTAGGCCAGCCTCAGGGTTATCATAAGATTGGTCCAGTCCTATATCATCAAGGTTGCTTGTGGGTCCCTGAAAGCACTATTTGGGATTAAATCATGGAGGCTAATCATACCTGTCCAACAGCTGGTCATCCAGGGAAAAACAAAACAGTGGAACTTATCCGCCACCAGTTTTCCTGGAAAGGTTTGACTGTGCAGGTAGCCGCTTTTGTTTGAGATTACCTGGTATGTGTTTGATCTGAGGCCAGTCGGAATAAGACTACTGGTTTACTGGTCCCACTTCAGCCTGCTGCGGGTCCCTGGACGTCTGTTTCATGGATTTCATCAGCAAGCTTCCCAATTCCAATGAGTTTAACGCAATCATGGTGGTAGTTGATTGTTTCACAAAGATGACACACTTTGTACCTTGCTCAACCATGATTACTTCAGTGGAAACCGCTAGGCTATTTGTTAACAGAATCTTCTCTCTACATGGCATCCCAATGAAGATTGTAAGTGACTGTGGTCCTCAATTTATTGCTCAGTTCTGGGAAGCTTTTACTGGAATCCTTGATATCAAATTGTGCCGCTCTACTGCTTTCCACCCCCAATACAATGGACAAACAGAGAGGGTAAACCAAAGTTTGGAGGTCTACCTACACTGCTACACCAATGCACAACAAGATGAAAGTGTGACAATCTACCCATGGCAGAGTTCACATATAAAAACACCCCGCACATGTCAACTCAAGTATCGCCATTTTATGCCAATGTGGGTTACAATCCTTCTTCCAACATTGGCCCTCATTTGGTTAGCAACGTGGAAGCTGCAAATAATCAAGCCGCTGAATTGAAGCGGGTCCATCAGAAGCTCCAAGTTACTCTTGCCGCCGCTGTGACAACTTACAAGAAATACACAGATTGCAAGCGCCAGGAAGGTCCAACTTACAGGCCAGGTGATCTAGTCATGGTTGATGCTTGCAATATGAAACTTAAGGTTCCCTGTTGCAAATTGGGTCCCAAGCAAGTTAGTCCCTTCAAGGTAGAACATCAGATTGGTCACTCTGCTTATTGGCTGGATTTACCTCCTGCTCTCAAGATTTTCCACACCTTCCATGAATGTCTCCTTACTCCCTTCAAAGGAACAGAGACCCCCTCTTCCCAACTCATTCTTGTGAAAGGAGAACCTGAGTACAAGTTAAATTGTATTCTGGCTTCCCGCAAGAATCACCGCTGTTTGGAATATTTGATATCTTGGAAAGGTTATCCTGATTCTGAAAACTCCTGGGTTCCCCACTAAAATTGTTTGAATTCCTCTGATTTGATCCACAAGTTCTACAAGTGCAATCCCACTGCTATTGGTCACCCTGAACTTACCCTTGCCATAATGAAACTCCCACCTTCCCATAAGAATTTCTCTTTATCCCATCTCCCAGATGGCGGTATTGTGCCCAGGGCTAAAGCGGAGGGTAAAGTCACGGTAGGTTCCATAATGCCGGGTATTGTCTGTCCAAGTAAGAAGGCACAGAAGGCCGGAAAACCTATATTGAAATTGACTGAGTTAACGGATTTAAACCAAACGGTCAATTGAAAATGGGTCATAGCTGCTCCAGTTTGTCAGCTGAAACCAGCTCCCCCTTAAAACTGACGTTGATAAATTGACGTAATATGAGGATCACCTGATATAAGCTCATTAATCAGCATGGTTGTCAGAAACTGGTCACAGAGGGTTCTTTGCAACCTGGACTAGATACTTACTTGAAGATGCCAAAGGAATAGGAGATCAAGACTCAGGTGGTATTGCTTAGTCAATTTTTCTGGTATATCTTGAATAATTTTCCCTGTTTCAACTCTAAGAGTTGAGTCCTTCTAAATTTACTCAATAAAAATCAATCATCCCAATGTAAATTCACTGCCACCTCTGGCTTTAGATCACGCAATCTTCCCTTGTCGTACCAAGAAAGGCTCAAAAATGCCTGCCAAACCCCTCCATTCTTTAAATGATTTGGCTCACACAGTTGATGAGAGGTTTGTGTTAGCCTACCCTGCAGACCCTTTGCCTTTGGTGGCTCCCTCCTGGGAAGAAACACTGGTTAATTTAAACTACCTATTAGTGTGGTGTTGTCCACTTCTGAAAACCATTAGAGCTATCCAATCAGAGGCTGCCACATTGATACTGAACTGCATGAGTGAATTCCAAATGACAAGCACTTCCTCCAGCCAATCAGATTTGGCTGCAGAAATTAGAATGAAACCCTCCAGTCTTCCTGCTCCTGCCCAGCAAAGGTTTGTGTCCAGCCAATTGAATTCAGAGCCCACTGTCATGTGATCAGTTTTGTTTGCAAGCCATTCCTTTTAATCAAGCAAGGGGACTTTCAGTCCCCTGCTTGTCTATTTTCCAAATACATTAAATTTTGGTGTTTTGCAACTTAAATTTTAAATTTTATTGCTGCCAGGAACCCAGTCTGTGTTTCAGCATCCCTAAGAATTAAAGTGTTAGTTTTGGCTTCAAGCTTACCTTATACTAGCCGGTTTTGAACCCGGCTTCTCTTCTGGCCTCCTATACTAGGGTTGATTTACTTAGTGGTTATCCTTTTTGCTTTTGCTTTTAAAACTAGAGTTTGAACTCAGTATTTTGAATTGATTTTGTTTATAAAATCTATTTTTATTCTGAAATTTCCTTTAAAATCATTGTTTTTGAACCTGTTCTTACTTGCCGCTCTTGCCAAGCCTCTCACAACCATTGTAAAGCTCTCTGGACCTGTTCTATTACATTTTGGCTCTATTTTGCTAAGTATACCCTACCAGCCCCTGTTCTACCTGATTTTTGTCAGAAAAATATACTATCCTACTCCAAATTTTGTGAGGAATATTCCTATGATACTCCCAGCAGTTAAGTTTGTGGTTTTCTCCCTGGCTCCATTCTTGATACGTTTGTGATCCACCTCCCCCAACTTGTGGAAAAAATCTCTTTGTCTGCCAGACTTGTAGGTAGAGATCCCTCCAGTCTTTGGGATCTCCCCAGTAGCCTTCTCTTTTCAGGAGAGGCTGTGGTCAAGAGCCTGACGTGTGATGACTTGGATTCAAGCACAGTAGATCATGCCTCACCCGTCTCAGAAGAAGCCATGCCTCCAATGTGCCCCCTCCCCAGCATGGTACTGAGTCCCTCAGTACCCCTTGGTCCCTCCAAGGTGTCCTCTCCCACTCCCACCTGCACCCCTTGGTTGCTCACTGGCCTGATACTGATGGGCTTGAACGCCTATTTCCCTCAGTTGTCCCTGATGTCCTCCCTGTGGTCCCCTCTCCGAGCGGTCATCCCAGTTCTTCACTGGATGGCATCCTGGTGGTTTTTTCACCAGGATGGGAGCCAAACTTAGTTAGTTTATCCCCCCTCTCTCACACAATAGACAAGCCCATTTCTTCTGCCTTTGAAGCCTTTTGCTACTGGGTGTGGATCTTACTTCTTGCCCTCATCCAAGCCATCTTGGGATCCCTCCTTGCTGGATTCCTCTCAGTGTGGGCTGTGTGGTCACTTCTGTCCTCCTTCAAGTCGTGTCTCACTGAGAAGTCTGTCTCTCCCTCCACAGCTTCCTTGGCTGCATCTGTAGTAAATATTACCCTGGTGTCACCCTGTACCCCACCCCTTCGTGGCCGTCTGTGAGAAGGTTCTTGATGCTCTTGGGGAGCTGCAGCTCCGCCTCTCCGCGGACTCAGCCTCCGCAGACACCCCCATCTCTGACGTGCAAAGATCAGTGGCCCTCTTGGATGCACTTGATGGAGACGCCCACCTCTGGATGTGCACTCTCCTCTGTTGAAGCCAGGAACTTGGGGATACCTCCTCCCTCCTCACACTGGTCTCCTCAGTGATTGCCGCCCCGGGTTCTAAGGCCTCAGTTATATTTGAGACTCTTTGTTCCAAGGGGCTTGCTCCTGACCTTGCCACCCATATTGAGTGTTTTGCAGTGAAGGCTGCCTCCCTGGATCTCCCTACCAAGATGGCAGTGGCCATGTTCCGCAATTCCTTGGACGCTGCTTCAGCTGACAAGAGTGTGTGGGATCTGGCTCCTACCTCCCTCAAGAAGGCATTTGTGTTTGCCCGCAAGCTTGGCGCTAAGCCAGCTAACCAGCCCAAGTCTGGTGTACTGGCCCACCTCCTAGCTTCTAAGCCCACCCAGGCCAAGCCCCCCGCGGCTAAGCCTCCCAAGACGCCTGCCATCAATGTGATGTGCCGCCCTTGCCAGGTCCCTAACTGGCCCACTTCAACAGGTTCCCTCCCTGTTTTTGCGGCTTCAGCTGCCATCCCTGAGGTTTCTTATTGTGACCCTGCTGCCTCCATTCTGACCCTGCAGAATAAAGAAGATCTTTCCTATTTCCTTTTTACTGCAACCTTTTATACCAAATACTGCCAAGCTAAGGCTACAGCTTTGGTAGATACAAGTGCTGCGGGCAACTTTATGGACCTGGCACTGGCCCAGTCCTTGGGTTTGTCCCTGCTCCCTCCCCAGAGCCTGATTGCTGCTAGCCAGGTACCAGTTCTCAGTTACCCCCTTGCTAACCCACTTAGTTACTGTACAGGCTCTCATGTGTTTGTGAGTAAATTCTCTGCTGTGGAGGACCTTCTGTATCCTGTAATTGTGGGTGTGGGATGGTGGCGGCGCCACTTGGTACAGATTGACTGTCTCACCAACAAGCTTCACTTCTCGTTGGACGGGTGTCCAGGGCCATTTCCCCATCTCCCCTTGGGGTGGGAACCGCCTGAGTCATGCTTATCTCTTGCGGCAACTCCAGTCTCCCCTCCCAAGCCCTTTGCCCTGCCAGCCATCCTGGCTCCCTTCAAGGACGCCTTTGACGCTACCCTTTCCTGTGCTCTCCCTGTGCACTCTCACCACAATTTGACCTTTAAGACAACAGTTGACCTTGTGAAGATTGATGCCCCAATGTACCCCCTCAGTGAACTGGAGGACAAGGCTTTGGGCGCGTGGTTAGATGATATGCTGGCTAAAGGGTGGATAGTCAAGAAGGCTTCCTTGGTGAGCTCCCCAGTGGTTTTTGCTAAGAAATTGGATGGCTCACTTTGGTTGTGCGTTGATTATACTCTCCTCAACAATTTCACCGTTCCGGACTGATACCCCCTCCCCTTGGAAGCCTCCATTGCTCAGTCCATTGCCAAGTCTCATGTCTTTTCAAAGCTTGATCTTGTTAATGCTTTTAACCAGGTTTGGGTGGTGGAGGGGGACAAGTGGCTCACAGCCATCAAAACTTGATGTGCTGCTTCCAATTCAAGGTCATTCCTTTTGGCTTGAAGAACACTCCCGCAATCTTCCAGCGAGTCATTGAGGATGCTCTGGGAGACCTCCACTTTTCCTGTGCTGTGGTGTACATTGATGACATCCGAATCCACTCTCCCACTCCTGAGCAGCACACTAAGGACCTGGTGGCTGTGGTGGCAGCCATCCACAAGGCGCGGTTGTTCATCAAGCCCAGTAAGTGTGAGTTTTTCAAGTCCAAGATCATCTTTCTGGGCAACTTGGTCCTGAAGGACGGCCATGCGGTCTCTCCTGACAAGGCCAAGGCTCTTTGGGAGTGGGCTACCCCTAGGAACCAGAAGGAGTTGTGTTGCTTTCTGGGCACAGTGATCTTCCTCAAGAAGTCCTCCCCAGCCATCTCTGAGCTGGCTGCCACCCTGCACCCTCTGGCTGGCAAGAACGCCTCCTTTGTGTGGACTCCAGCATGCCAGGAGGCCTTTGAGGCTATTAAACGGGTTTTTGTCTCTACCCCAGTGCTACGCCATGCCAACACAAGTAAGCAGTTCATCGTAGCTTGTGATGCCTCTAACATGGCTGCTGGGGCGGTCCTCCTCCAAGAACACAACGGTCAGGAGCTCCCAGTTGCTTACTTCTCCAGGAAGGTTTCCCCCAACAAGTGCTCCTGGGTGGTGTTTGACAAGGAGCTGCAGGCTGTGGTGGATGCCATCACTCATTGGCGCCATCATCTGCAGGGTGCTCAACACAAGCTTGTGGTTTGCACAGATCACAAAGCCCTCTGTTATTTCTGCAAGCCCCAGAAGCTACTCCCTTGCCAGGCACGTGTCATGCAGACGCTCTCAGGTTACAAATTCAAATACAAGTTTGTGAAAGGGGAACTTAACATCCTCCCTGACCTGCTAAGTTGCAACCCTGCAATGTACCCAGTGAGGGGCGATGAGGATCCTCAAGTCACTGTCATCCCAGAGTCTTTGGTCCTCCTGGCGCCTGGCCCCCCTCCTCCCCACACCCCAGCCACGGTATCAGCTTCTACCCCCCAGCTTCTGGTCATTGGTCCCGCCCCTTCCTCTGAGGCAGCTCCACCTCTTGCTCTCCCTGGCACGCTCTTGTATGACGTCCTGATGGCCCAGCACTCTTTGCTGGACAGTCAGGCTATCTGCGCTAAGCTGTCTCTGGACTCTGCGTCCAATGGTCCCTATACACTTAAGGATAGGATAATTTACCAAAACAACAAAGTGTGGGTTCCAAAGGAAATATGGTTGTGTATCATGACTGAACATCATGATCCCCCTCTTTTTGGTCATCCTGGCACCAAGAAGCTGCTTGAGCTCATCAGGCGTACTTACAGCTGGGTTGGGATAACTATTGCAGTAGGTCCCTGGATTAAGAAGTGCATCACTTGTGCCCGCTCCAAACCAGATTGTTCAGGGAACAATGGCCTTCTCCACCCCCTACAGCAGGCTCAAGGTCCATGGTCATCCATCTCTGTGGACTTTGTGGTGGCTCTCCCCTTGTTGGGAGGCTTTGATTCCATCATGGTGGTAGTGGATTGTTTCACCAAATATTCAGTTTTCATCCCATGTCTGACCACCCTGGACTCAGTAGGGATGGCAAAACTGTTTGTAAAACACATCTTCTCCAACTTTGGCTTACCACAGGAGATCATCATCAACCGAGGTCCCCAGTTCACGTCCATGTTCTGGGAGTCCCTGCTGGGGATTCTAAACATTAAGCCATGCAGGTCCACCTCCTTCCATCCTCAGTCAGATGGGCAAACGGAAAGAGTCAACCAAACCATGGAGCAGCACCTGTGTTGCTACGCAAATGCCTCAATGGACTCCTGGTCTGATGATCTCCCATTAGCTCAGTTTGCATACAACAATACTGTGCATGCTTTGACAGGGGTGTCCCCATTCCAGGCTACCCTGGGGGTTTCCCCAGCTTTTGTGATAGGTCCCGTACTCCAGGCAAGCGTACCGGCAGCTGCAGACATGGCGGCTCACCTCAAAGCCATTCATCTCAAAGTTCAAAGCACCCTGACTAGTCTATTGAGGCGTACAAGAAAGAGGCAGACAAGAATAGACGGCCTGCTCCCCAGTACCTAGTGGGCTTGCTTGTGATGTTGGATGCCACTGATATCCAAATGAAGGTCCCCTCAAGGAAGTTTGCTCCCAAGAGGCTGGGCCCCTTCAAGGTTCTAGAAGACAAGGGCAACAGTGCATTTGTGTTGGACCTCCCCCCTCCTATCAGATCCACAGTACCTTCAACACCTGTTGCCTGTCCCCTTTTGAGGAAGGATCTCCCCAGCACCCCTGACCCCACCTTGGTGGATGGATCCACCAAGTATGAGGTAGAAGCCATAGTAGCCTCCCGTAGGATTTGCAAGTCCCTTCAATATTGTGTATCTTGGAAAGGATATCCCTCTTACAACAACAGCTGGGTAAGCTCCTCTGACTGCAGAAATTGCTGGGACCTGGTACAGGAATTCCATAAGAACAATCCCACGGCACTCGGTCCCCCTAAGTCCCTTCTGGCGCTCAAGATTCCCAATACGCACAAGAACTTCTCAGTGGCTACACTCCCCCAGGGAGGAATCTGGCCCCAGGAAAAAGGAAAGGATAATGTAAATTCACTTCCACCTCTGGCTTTGGATCGCGCAATCTTCCCTTGTTGTACCAAGAAAGGCTCAAAAACGCCTGCCAAACCCCTCCATTCTTTAAATGATTTGGCTCACACAGTTGATGAGAGGTTTGTGTTAGCCTACCCTGCAGACCCTTTGCCTTTGGTGGCTCCCTCCTGGGAAGAAACACTGGTTAATTTAGACTACCTATTAGTGTGGTGTTGTCCACTTCTGAAAACCATTAGAGCTAGCCAATCAGAGGCTGCCACATTGACACTGAACTGCATGAGTGAATTCCAAATGACCAGCACTTTCTCCAGCCAATCATATCTGGCCACAGAAATTAGAATGAAACCCTCCAGTCTTCCTGCTCCTGCCCAGCAAAGGTTTGTGTCCAGCCAATTGAATTCAGAGCCCACTGTCATGTGATCAGTTTTGTTTGCAAGCCATTCCTTTTAATCAAGCAAGGGGACTTTCAGTCCCCTGCTTGTCTATTTTCCAAATACATTGAATTTTGGTGTTTTGCAACTTAAATTTTAAATTTTATTGCTGCCAAGAACCCAGTCTGTGTTTCAGCAGCCCTAAGAATTAAAGTGTTAGTTTTAGCTTCAAGCTTACCTTATACTAGCCGGTTTTGAACCCAGCTTCTCTTCTGGCCTCCTATACTAGGGTTGATTTACTTAGTGGTTATCCTTTTTGCTTTTGCTTTCAAAACTAGAGTTCAAACTCAGTATTTTGAATTGATTTTCTTTATAAAATCTATTTTTATTCTGAAATTTCCTTTAAAATCATTGTTTTTGAACCTGTTCTTACTTGCCGCTCTTGCCAAGCCTCTCACAACCATTGTAAAACTCTCTGGACCTGTTCTATTACATTTTGGCTCTATTTTGCTAAGTATACCCTACCAGCCCCTGTTCTACCTGATTTTTGTCAGAAAAATATACTATCCTACTCCAAATTTTGTGAGGAATATTCCTATGATACTCCCAGCAATTAAGTTTTTGGTTTTCTCCCTGGCTCCATTCTTGATACTTTTGTGGTCCACCTCCCCCAACTTGTGGAAAAAATCTCTTTGTCTGCCAGACTTGTAGGTAGAGATCCCTCCAGTCTTTGGGATCTCCCCAGTGGCCTTCTCTTTTCAGGAGAGGCTGTGGTCAAGAGCCTGACGTGTGATGACTTGGATTTGAGCACAATGTATCATGCCTCACCCGTCTCAGAAGAAGCCATGCCTCCAATGTGCCCCCTCCCCAGCGTGGTACTGAGTCCCTCAGTACCCCTTGGTCCCTCCAAGGTGTCCTCTTCCACTCCCACCCGCACCCCTTGGTTGCTCAACGGCCTGATACTGATGGGCTTGAACGCCTACTTCCCTCAGTTGTCCCCGGTGTCCTCCCTGTGGTCCCCTCTCCAAGCGGCCATCCCAGTTCTTCACTGGATGGCATCCTGGTGGTTTGTTTCACCAGGATGGGAGCCAAACTTAGTTAGTTTAGCCCCCCTCTCTCACACCCAAGTTCTAATTTTAAATTTTAAAAATGCATCCTGTGCTCAGGTTGTTGAGGTATATCCCATACAATCTGATTCTGAACAGAATCATTTCAGGAAGATGGGGCCCAGCATCTGGAACTTTGTTGTCAGCGCCGCAAAATGTTAATTTCATGCCAGCCAATTTTGTAGCTCCTCCCCCCATTCTGGAAAATGAAAATTGTGTCACTTCTCAATGCCCATAATTCTACGCTGAAGATGCATTGATGCTTTCCCAGGTCATTTAGCTTGGTTTACTCTGGTTAGGATTGATTGTTCTACTTAATCCTGGAGTTACAATTAGAAAGTTTATAAAAAAATACTTGAAGCTGCAAGGGTGGTTAATCATCAATTCTATGTGGATTTGGGTGGTAATTCCCCATCATTTAGAAACAGCTTTATTTTTCCAGTGATTTCCATCACATCACCCAGTGTCTAGCCCTGATTATGCTTCTTTGCTCAACCCCTTGTTGAAGAGCTGAATGTACTGGTGTTCTGGCTGTTGCCAACACAAGTAACATCCAGCCATTGCCTGGTTTGGTGCCAATCCAATGCTTGGTTCAACATTGCTGAAATGGCAACAAATCAATATTCCTTGACTTGTCCAGATGTGCAGCTATTTGAACCTGACTCACACATGACCTCCAATATATTTGATCCAACTTAGGTCCTTGCCACAGCGCACACAATATATAAGCCTGAAATATTATTCAATAAAATTAATCTTCTTCTCTAAACCTATCTTCTAAACTTCCCCAGAAGTTGCTCCTTATCACCCTTATAGGGTACCATTCAACCATCCAATTGATTTTGTGGACTTGCTATAAAGCAATTTAAATCCACTATCTTCTGTCTCTTACTACAGCCAATTGGAATATGGCTTCTGTAATCCAGTAGCCAAAAGCAGTAAATAATTACTGCCCAAATTTTTAAGGAGGTTGTGGCACTTAACCAGTATGGCCTAACCTGGGACCAAATTGCTGACCAATTGAAATTTGCTCAAGCCACTGTAATGCAAGAATTTGCCAATTTCATGAAAAAGGGGATGGTATTTGGGCTAAGAAGAAAAAGGTGGTTGTGAGAGAGGGGGAGTAAAATAACTAAGTCTAGCTCCCATCCTGGAGGGAGGATCCACCAGGACGCCATCCAGTGCAAGACTGGTATGGCCACTCAAAGGGGTGTCCATAGGGAGGATGCAGCAGATAGATGGGGGAAATATAAGTCCAAACCCATCAGGAGCATTCCACCAAGCAACCAGGGAGCACGCTTGGAGGCAGACTCTTAACTGCCTGGATCCTCCTCTTGGGCCTGTGGAACTGGCACCTCTGAGAGAGGAGAAAAAGATGGGGCCAATTTAGGAACCATGGATGGGACCAGTTAAAGGGCATAGAGGTTGAGGTTGTCACAAGCCAAGCTCTTTACTAAATTCTCCCTGGTAACAAAAATGCCCTAGGCTCGGCCAGGGAGATCCTCAAGTATGTTCACAAAGTTACTGGGGTTGCTCCCAGCGTGGTGAAGGGTATGAGAAATACAACCCCAGAGATCTAGGAAAGTACACCATATCATCACCAAGGCAGGTGCCAGGGTGAGGACAACAAACTTGACAAAGGGCACCAACATCTGAGCTTGGTTTTGTTTCTTTAAAGAAAATTGGAACCCAGAAGCTGGGTATAGTTTCCTTAATTTGCAGCCCAAACAACAACTAGAAGGCAGGAACAAGTGTACTAGTCTTATTGGTAAATTTAAGAGGGAATGGAGATCAACAGCTGTGTGAACTTGACTTCAAAAACGTAATTAAAAGCTCTGAGTGTATATGAACCAACAGCAGAAGCAAAAGCAAAAGGGGAGCAAAACAAACTTTAAATAGGTAAATATATTAATTATATCACTAATTTTCAAGTTCGAGTTGTCTAGCTTAAAGCAAAAGCAGTAAGCTTCAATGTTAACATTAACAACGCTTGTAGGGGATTCAAAAGAACACCAGGGAACCTGAAAGCAAGGAAAGTAGGTAAGGGAAAAGAAAGCCAATACTAACACTTTAGAAAATTGAAAAGGGACCAAGCAAAAGCCCCTAAGGAGAAAATAAAATTATAAGTTTGGAAAACCAAAGTTTATTTGTAAGAATGAGCAAGCAGGGGACTTTCAGTCCCCTGTCTTGCTTTAAGGGAGGAGTTTAGAATTCAAGGTCACCTGACCCAAGGCGCGGATTTGATTGGCTGCAGGAGAAATTTTGCAAGGTGAATCCAGTGAGTTGGAGGGTTTTACAATAATTTCTGGCTTTGACTCTGATTGGCTGGCATTGCTGGAGTGATTTGAATCAGCATTCAATCCAGTTGGATTGGAATTTGATGATTTAGCAGTAGCGCATCCTGATTGTTTAGAATTAATTAATTTCAAGTGCAGACAAGCCCAAGCCAAAAAATAGTCTAAATTAATCAGAGATTCCTCCCAAGTGGGGACAGAGTTCAACACATCAGTGTTTGCCACCTGGGAAGGGTATGCCAACACAAATCTCTCATCAATTGTGTGGGCTAGATCCTCAAGGGAATTAAGGGGCTTGGCTGGCTTCCAAGCAGATTTTTTTGTGCAGCGCGGGAAGATTGTCCTGTCCAAGGCTAAAGGGGGAAGTGACTTTACAGTGGTGCTGGAGTAACAGATCACCAAAGCATATCCCATTGTGCTCAATCTCGTGCAGTGGGACCCCAGGCTTTCCTTGACCCAAGTCAGGAATTGCCTTGCCTACCATAGTATCAAAACAGCGAGGTCAACCTCCCAGAAAAGTTCCACACAAGAGACCCTGTGCCACTCAAATGACTTCCCCACAACTCAAAGCCAAATGCGGAAGTCAACTTGAGTTCCCAAACAAGGCAACAAGAACCAGCAACAATCTCTGCTCAGTGGACAGCTTGATTTGGCGCTTGACTTGTTATAAGGATCAAGCCGCTCACCCCTGTCCAATCCAATTGATTGTCCCAATCTTGTTCCTCTTAAAACAATTTATCCAAACTATATAAGTCATGTATCTTGATAAAGATAATTATCTAGTTTCCAATTATTTTCCCCGTGTAACTCTGCTAATACAGCATAGTTACGACAACTGTGACATAGATTCTACTCTTAACTCATATATAGAAACTTGAATGATATCATATGTAATGTATAATTGTAAGAAAGAGTTCATATATGGAAAATCACGCATTTTGTGGGAGTGAATGGTTGCCTCTCCAGAGCTTATAAGGTGTAAGGTTTAAGGGCCAATCTGGCTTGACTTTTAAAAATTCTTGATCTAAAAAATAGATCCCAAAATATTAGAAATTGGGCTTGGGTATACCTACTTGTAAGGAAGATCTACCTTGGTACCCAAGCTTTTTAGACATATATGGCTAAACTGGATTTAGTTCAGAAATACTTGAGGAGGGTTATTGTTAAGAAATAAAAAAGCTGGGAGATGGAAGCAATGTTCTTTCCAATTGAAGAGAAAAGTTAGCTTCATAAGTTAATAGTTTGAGGCCATTGCAATGGTTGAATAGCAAACATCAGCATGTAGGTTATTATAAAGATAAATTTGCATACTTATGAGTAAAATCTCAAACAAGGGAATTGATGTTATAATCTTCCAATATTTCAGTGCATCTGAGTCTTTATTCCAAACTATAAACTTCTAAAGCAAGATCAGTACAGACAGGCTGATAAAAATGGTGACCACAGCCAACCCTTGCGCAATAAAAGTATTTATTTTTGTACTTGGCCCAATGAATCAATGTTTGGCTTAAAAGTTGAGGAAATCCCTCAATTTTGCTAGCAAGTAAACATAAACAGTCAGTGATAATAAAAAACAATTACTTTGTGGCTTGTAAAGAGATTGACTAGAAATAGGGCTTCAGGTGTAATAAATAGCTTGTAGCCTATAGCAGATTCAAACCTTCAGTTCAACTTATTCAGTCGTAATCCTATTTTAACGTGACTTGAAGACGACAAGCTGGTGTTTTTGGCTCAGTACTAGCCAAGAAAACAAGACATAGACAAGCAATAAAAATGAGTTGCGTTTTATGATTTAGTGTATGATGATACTAAATACGGCAGATATTAAACCCTGGGGAAATATTCAAGTTGTAATCTATTATTGGGCATTGCAAAAATAGCATTCTATAAGTAGAGTGATCCAAAAAAACACAACTAGTGCTTGGCTCTCTTGAAGGCCTTGCCATCTAAAGCTAATGAAACATAAGCATATCAACCATAAACGCCTTACTTTTTGCTTTCTTCTTTTCTTGGGAAGATTGGAACCAGCTTCTAGCTGGGCGAGATTTGATTTCGTCTTCATGATTGATAAAATTAGAAGCTTTATTCGCTTCCATAAGGCCTTTCTTGATCTAATTTATTAGCATACATAAGATATTTATCTTACCATCTTCTCTTCTTTCTCCTCTTGCAGAATAGCAGTTATTTTAGGGGCGATATTTGCAAGCTTCAAGTTGAGCTTCTCAACCACTTCCTGAGGCACAGTGCGATGCTTAACAGAGGAAACTGTTACAGTTGAGTCGACCGAGTTGATAGATTTGATAGCAGCTTTCAGAACTTTGCGATCTCCTTCTCCAACAAGACTGACCGAGCGACCTGCACGCCCAGCTCGAGCTGTACGCCCAACTCGATGAAGATATTGCGAAAAATTACTTGGCATGTTGTAGTTGATTACAGTGTCAACCCCTTGAATATCGAGACCACGGGCAGCTAAATCGGTGGCAAGAAGGAAATCAACTGTCCCATCTCGGAAGTCTTCAAGTGCTTGGATACGCTTGTAAAATGAGTTTATCTGCTTTAGCAATTTCAAGTACCTGCTCCTGAGAAAGATTGCCATGGAGTTCGGATGCCTTCAATCCAAGAAGTCCATAAACTATTTTCATTTGATGTGCAGCGGCTTTGGAGCGAAAGAAGACAATACATTTACTTTTAAATTTACTACGGCAAAGCGAAGCAAGTAGGGCTGCACGATCACTTTCACGGTGAGCCCGAACTCTGACAAACTCTTGGATGAGCCGTTTGGCTGCAGTCTTGCTAGAATCGACCATGAGTCGAACCGGCCTTCTTAAAGAAAGGCGGATCAGCTCATCAACATTTTCTGTCATGGTGGCAGAAAATAACATTGTTTGTCTCTCCTTGGGGCAAGCAGATACAATCTCATTAAGCTCATCGGCAAAACCATCTTCCAACATTCGATCGGCCTCATCCATAACAAGGATCTCAATAGAATCGAGATTGAAAGAAGCGGAATTCCTCAAATGATCAATGAGTCGACCAGGTGTAGCGATGACAAAATCTGGTTGCATTTTGAGGTTCGCTTCTTGTGACTTTATCGAAAGCCCACCTGAGATTTAAATTAGATCAAAACAAAAACAAAAGCTTTTACCAACGCACAAGCAAAACGTAATATCAGCATATGTGCCTATCTTAGTGGCGACATTATGGCATTGGATAGCCAACTCACGAGTTGGGCAAAGAACAAGGACTCTTGTGAGAGCAACTGCCCGCGGTTTATAGAGCAAACGCTCCAGTATAGGAACAATAAAAGCAGCTGTTTTTCCTGAACCAGTAACAGCACCTCCACAGACATCTTTACCCATTAGGGCCACTGGAATCGCTCGAGCTTGAATTGGAGTAGGGCGAACAAAACCAAGCCCACTCAGTCCCTTTAAAATGGGTCGTGAAAGGTTCATAGTTGCAAAAGTATCGGCCTGCCCTAATACAGAACCTGATTCTGATTCAGGTGCAAAATAAGCATCTTTTCGTGCCTTTTCTTCTGCTGTCTCCTCGTGTTCTTCATCGCTGTCATCCTGCCGCCTCTTTTCCATTATATCTTCTTCCGAGCCATCTTCACTTTCATCAGAATCAGAAGCTATGTCTTGATCAGATTCTGCAAATAAATTTTGTTCTTGGTCTGAAGTAGCTTCTTGTTCTTCCGTGGCGTCATTTCCTTCAGCATCTTTGTTCTTGTTGATTCTCTTAACTTTATCTTTTGCTAGCTGAAGGGAAATTTTTTCATTGATGCTGGTGCGCTTATTCTCAGTGGAGCGCACCCTTAGACCATCTCTAGCGGCACCAAAACCCAATACATGAAAGTTTGAAGCCACTATGGTGTTCTCGTCAGTGTCAAAAGTGAACCCAGGATCGATATCAAAATCAGCATCCTCTGAGGTTTTCTCAGCCTTGGTCTTCTTATTGTTGGGTTTTTTTGACTGCTTGTCCTTCAGATTTTTACCTCCCTTTGATTTGACCTCATTTATTTCTTGTTCAAGATCAGGCACTATCTGGCCATCATGAATAGTGCGGATAAAGTCATCATCGCCCTTTTTTGTATTGTTATTTTTTCCCATGGCTAATAAAACTACGACTAACTGAATCTTCTATAACCTCAACAATAAAACTATTTTGGGGTCCTTGTACTTTCCTGATAGATTTTTTCTCAATGCCGAGCTCAACGCCTCCTGACTTGGGCTCTTGCTTCATATCCGGCTTGATTCAAGCTTACATGTTTAAATTTAGAATTTAAACGATTTCTAATGAAAATCCAAGCCTCCCCAAGGCTGCCCAAAAGTTCAACCAACTTACAGTAGATATTATTTACCAGCTGATCGAATAAATTTCCAAACCGAAACCTGTAACCTCCACACTTAAAGTGGAAGGACAGATTTTTAAAAAGAAGCAAACCAAGCCTGCACTCCATGTTGCTAGAACTTTCCCTAAAAAAACGATAGAGACAAGGTCCCATTCAATCGAAACAATAATTCGGTGCCATTGTTGTTATGCTGCTTCAATAAGGTGTGTAAAATAGATAAGGTAGGCTTGAATTTCGATCTTTTGTCAAAGACCCCCTTGCCATAACTGTGCTGTATTAGTAGAGTTAAAAGGGGGAAATATTTGGAAACTAGATAATGCCTTTATTGAGATGTGAGAGATTATATATGTCGTAAATCATGCCATTCATGCTATTTTGATATGGCCTTCAAATAGTGATATGCGCAAAGATTTGGTCGGTTTCACCTTCAATTTCAGAAAATTCTCACCTTCCGTAAATGGGCTGTTCCAATGTCCACCCATTCCGGATTACCATACCTGCCCTTGTCTGATCCTGGCATGACCTCATCCCAATGTGAACCCTTGACCACTCTGTCTATCTAATGAGTGATCATCGACCCATGTCTACTATTTAAGTAGAATCTTTTCCCCTAATAAAGACAAATTAACCCCATTTGTGTTGGCTTTAATATTATTCAAGCTTTTTCCTTTCCTTTTTGCCAAAAGGAACTCCTCATCTTGTATTCCAGGAAATTAAGGTACATGCCCTTAATTTTGCCCTGAAGGCTAACCCAAGGCTAGCTTTGAACCTCAAATATTTTGTTATAAAAATTTTGTGCTATTTCCTCCTGGATGTCGTCCCCAGGAGCCAAACACGACAATATAGTTGAAGTGAATCCTTTAGGAGGAATAGGGTACCCCCTGATGAATTGCCTGGATGGGTAGGGGGTGGTTTGATCCTACTAATGAATGAAGCACAAAATCAAGCTTGTATCTGGATCAAGGTTACTATTGGTTTATGTTTCCTTGTTTGGTAACTTGAGTTGATTTCTGCTTTTGGCTGTGAGTGTCAGGGTAGTCAAATAGAGGGATAATGGGTCTTTAGTGCAAAGTATTGTCAGGGTGTCACGAGTAACAAACTCTTATCAACTATGCTTATTGGAAAGCCCCAACTACGAGACTCAAACCCTGGCACCCCACGGGCTGCCAGCCCACAGTTTTTTGGGCTTGAACCAGAGCAGGATTCAACTTCAGAAAATCCTTTGAAGTTTGATGAGTCAAATTTACCTACATCGATACCCCCCACACTAAAAGTTCCTGTTAACGCAACCAATCAGCGGGTGGGTCTAGCCACAGTTCCCGGAATAACTCAGGCCCACGCAGAAGGGGAAACAGAGAACCTTCCCATAGAACGTGGGCCACCAAGAGACGACCAATCCCACAACCTGACTAGGAAAGCCAAGCATTCTCAGTTCAAGCCAGCCAATAGAATAACCCCCACAATTGATGCCACCAAAGACTGGGAAGACCTGGTAAGCGGGGAAACCCGGGCCAAAGGAATTTGTGAAAGTTTTACCATGACAGATGGGCATATTTATACCCTGGACTGCCAGGAAGATGCCCATTGCCATTCTTGCAATAAAGTGACATGAACCTTTGGTTCAACCAGATCATAACATACTTGTTATTAGTTTTACTTCATTTACAGTCTACTCCTTGCGGCTCTGTCCCCCGTGCTCACCTACCCCAAGAAACCGTGGACCAGCTGCCCGAACTTTACCGTCCACCAGGAGCTCCATTTGGCCCAGTACATTTCACTGAGAACCCACCCAACCCTGCGTATTTGGAGTTTACTCTGGAGGAAATCCTAATCCACGACCCCAAAGCTAGAACTAGAGAGACTGAAATTGTTTACAGAGAAGGCGTCAAGGTCACCATACCTCCTCTGCTATTCCAAGACAAGTATAACTACCGGCCTGCATATTTGGTTCCAATGGCACCGCCCCTCACCCCGCAGCCCAACCGCCCGCAAGAATCCATTGCCACTAATGAATATACTTCCACTCAGATATTTGGGGTGATGTATATCACCCTCACCGGGTTGATTGATTCTATGATGCCTGTAAGTGGACCTTGGGCAATCCTTGGAAAATTGTTGTCCTATATTGTAAGGTTAGCCCCAATCTTGTGGTGGGCCCTTCCTGCTGGGCCCGCGGGCTGTCTTCCCGCAAGTTCTCAGGAACCCCCCGCTGGTTGGATCCCTGACACAGGGGGTCAACCTATCAGGATTAGGACTTTTGAACTGCTATCATGGAGAATTTTCATTTACATTCAGCTATTCTTTTTAGGTTTGTCATGAATGATGTTTCTCTCAAAAAGATGGATAATTTATGACTACCAAAACAAACCTGGTCTTGTCCTTCATTGAATCCCCTGATCTCACAGACATTTGGGCTGGCCACCCATATTTTTTGCAGCAGGCCAGTGAGCAAACATAATTAGATAGAGCTTTGCAACCAATTGATTTCTGATCAAAATGGATCAATCTAGGGTACGGGGGTGCTTAATCAGCACACAGTCATTCCTGTCATGATTGACAATCTACCAGACAGAGAAATTCATGCTCAGCTTGAGGAGTCAAATCCCACATCTGACATTGATGAATCAGCAGAAGTTGGGACTGCCTGGCCATGTTTTTTACGGTCAACCAATAAGCAAGCTAAAGGCCCAGAGTTTATATGATTCACCAAGATAGAAGTATCCCATCAAGCAACTGCCAATGGGTTAAAGAACATGAATGAAGTAATCATGATAGGCAATGAAGAGTCTATTGCTGAACTGTTGACAACCAATCAGCATATTGTGAGAATTGGGGAAAAGATTAGGAGGAAAAGAAAACCTTGCTCCCAACCATAATAAAATCATGGTTTCAGCAACAACCAAAAGGTTGCCACCAACAATTCCTGGGAAACCAAAGGGGGAAAGGGATCAACTTAACACTACAAAGCAATCAATAAAACCAAAGGGTCAGAATTACCAAAAAAATTTCAAACTTTATTAGGTTATATAATGATTAAGCAAGGTTCTTTACAACTCTTGCATTTATTTGAGAGAGAGGATGAAATTAGCGTGGGAATTTGAATGTTGCAAAAATGATCATCTATTGATATGAGGGGCTATGTGTGCATTTCTTGATTTAGGAAAATCTGGACAAATTTTGGATGTATAGAAAAAAATAGAAACTGACTCAACTAAAATTGAGGGACCTGCTTTGGATGAACACACCACTGCTTCCAGTTGCTTTTGCTCATGATATTAAACCAGGGGTGTCTCTTGGGTGGGTTAGATGGGGGAATCTTTAGACTAACTACACAACTAATAATTTGAGGGCTTTTATTGGACTTTTTTGTGACTTCTTGGATAAATATCCAAACACAATTTGATAGAGATCCCCAAGTATTTGATGGAAATTGAGGTGGAGGTCTAAGGGGGAGTGTAAATACCTAAAAACTAGGGGAGTATGTCAGGAATGACAATTTGGTTGCTCCTAAATCTCAAAATACGGAATCAGAGTCAAACCCTGGACAAAACCCTTTGCGGACCGCCAGACTCATAGGCTGGAAACGCAATAACCCACTGCTAATTGATGAAGTTGCTGCCAGCCCGCCAGAACCCAAACCCTTAGCTGCCCTGCAGAATTCTGCAAGCAAACCGCCAGTGCAAGATGCCGGAAATTTCCCTGAGGTGCCAACACCTGACACTGGCGGGTTTCCCAGTGAAATAGACAAATTTCTCCCTGGAAGTTATTCTGAACTCCCTCAAAGTCCCAGGGAAGAAACTGAACCCAAAGAGGCACCCAATACCTGTATCAATAAACAGAAGGATTTGAAGCCTGCTCACCCCAAAGCGGCCAGTGGCAAACTGCCAGTGCCGAGCGCCACACTGCCATCTGAGACACCCGATGCCAACCTGCCCAAGCCCAGAAAACCCAATCAGGTAGTGAAGCCTGGCAGCGTGATATAAATACCTGCCAGGCCAAGATCAACCCCCATTGTCATTTTTAAATAAAGGTTATGAGATATTGGTTTCCCCAAATATTGCCATATTTTATTCTTGCCATCTTCCAGTTAACCCAAGATTGTCTGCCCCCCTGTCAACCCGCCAGCTATGTACCACCCGCCAGGTGTCCCCTTTTGTCCTGTTCACTTCACAAAGTACCCCTTAAAGCCTGATACAAGGACTACACCGCCAACAACATACTAGCCCGGGATCCCTTGGCCAGAACTACCGAGTTAACCAGATATATCCGAGAAGGACCTTGGTACATTACCAAACCCTGCCTGTTCAGAGATAAATACAACTTCCTTCCCGCCTACCAAATGGACATGGAACCACCCGTCACCCCAAAACCAATGCCTGCCTCCACTGCCAAGCTCTCACTGGACCATACCAACAAGCTTTTTGGAATTGTATATATTACTCTCATGGGAGTAATAGATACTATTGTCCCAGCTGCCAGTCTGTGGTTGTGGGTGGGCAAGTCAATGTCCTACCTCATTAAGTTAGCACCAATCCTTTGGTGGGCTCTGCCCACCCAGTCTGCAACCCGCCAGTTCCCAAACACTAGTGAGCCGGCCAATCAGGGTTGGTTCCCTGACATTATGACAATCTATTTTAAACCTGGTACCCTGAGCCCCAAGATGTTGATTATTCTTGGGACATCTTGTATGTTTTTTTGTAATGATAATCACTTATTACACATTTATGATGACCAAGAACCTGATCTCTTCTGCATAAAAGAATATAAACATGACCCCAGACGACCCCAAGAACTCTGACCCCACCGCCAAAACCACCAAAGGACCCTCCTCTCAGGTTCAGAATGTGATAGTCAACCAATCTCTCACCAAAGTGGAGATGCCCCAGATGGGAAAACTCACTCTTGAAGAAGTCCACCGCGCCATGCCAGTGCTCCAACTACATTTTCAAGCCAATGCCCCATCCTATTTGAGTGACACCAAAAAGGTACTTGGAGTAGCTGCCATGCTATCAGGAGACGGCCTTGACTGGTTTGGCAAAGCCACTGCTGAAGACGTGAAATTTTGCCTAGACTATGCCAAGTTTGAAGCCAAACTGATGGACACAGGGGAAGACTGCAACACCAGATACTACACCCTGAACTCCTTGTTGGAAATCCAGCAGGGTGCCTGTCCCATCCAAGCTTACATTGATGAATTCCTCAAACTAAAAACTCACACCCAACTGGAAGACAAACTGGCAGCCATCATCTTCCAAAAGGGAGTCAACCTAACAATGAAGAACTTGTTGAAGCATCATCCACCCACCCTCAGCCTAGACAATCTGGTTCCCCTGTGCAAGGGACTTAGCATGAACCAAGAGAATACTGGCCCCTCCCAGACCCGCCAAACCCGTGCGCCAACCCCTAACAGAACAGGAATGACACCTGAAGAGCTCCAACAACACTATTACAAAGGACTCTGTTTCCACTGCCACAAGGCAGGCCACTTGACCAGAGCCTGCCCTAAGAAGAACACTGCCCTAATCTCACTGGCGCAAATAAACACTTCTTCCCAGTCTTACAAATTCATCCAAGTGACCATAGAACTATTGGGAAACAAGCGCTATATTGAAGCTTTTATTGATACAGGAGCTGATGAAAGCTTCATTGACACCGGCCTGGCAAAGGAACTAGGCATGACAGCTTCAGAGCGTAGCCTACAATTAGTCATGGGAAACAGCTCTCTGGACACTGGCTATGAGTGTGAACAAGAACTCCTGTTGACAATTGGACATAATGTGTACCCGCCGTCCCCGATCCTCTTACCTGGACTACCCCACCCCCTTATATTGGGCAACTCCTGGTCTGACAAACATGGCCTGATCCTGAACTATTGCAAACAGACCACCACGTTAGGCCAACCTGAATCTTGCGACACTGTCCCCTTTTGCATGAGCCATGACCAAACCCTTAACAACAAACTCTTAACCATAAAGATAAAACCTAGTGTTGGAATACTACCTACTCCCCTACAGAAGTGGGACCATGTGTTTAGTGAAGAAGAAGCCACAAAACTACCCAGCCATTCAATATACAACCACGCCATAGACCTGGTACTGGGAACCCAACCTCACCACGGCCCCATCTATAGCTGCAACCACCGCAAACAAGTAGCCTTGAAAGCATATCTGGAAGATATAACAAAAAAGGGTTTCATCCAAGTGTCAAAGGCCCCCTGATTGTCACCCATGCTTTTTGTAGGAAAAAAGATGGTGGGATGTACCCATGCGTGAATTACCAAAAACTGAATGACATCACGGTGAAGAACCGCTATCCCATCCCCAATGCCAATGACTTCTGCAATGTACTGACTGGAGCCCAGGTGTACTAAAAAATTGACCTCCAAGATGTGTTCAACCAAATCCAAATCAAGGATGGAGACAAGTACAAGACTGCCTTCAAAACCTGATATGGGCTGTACAAGTACCTGGTGATTCCCTTTGGCCTCTGCAATGCCCCCAGCACCTTCCAAAGGATGATCAACACTGTCCTAGGGGAATACCTTGACCGCTTCTGTGTTGCATATTTGGACAACATTCTCATCTACAGCAAGTCTCACAAGGAACACCTGCACCACCTGGACCTCATATTGGAGAAACTCTCCCAAGCCAATTTTCACGCTAAGCTCAAGAAGTGTGAATTCTTTCAGTCTGAGGTTAAATTCCTGGGATACATAGTGAAGACTGGCGGCTTTGCCATGGCACAAGACAAAGTAGAAGCAATAACGTCTTGGCTGGTGCCCAAAAGCAGGAAGGATGTGAGAAGTTTCTTGGGCCTGGAAAATTATTGCAGAGATTTCATCAAATTTTTTTCTCACATTACTCTTCCCCTGACCCGCCTTTGCTCTGACAAGGTCACCTTTGCCTGGACGCCGGAGTGTACCACTGCCTTTGACACCTTGAAACTTGCCTTCACCTCTGCCCCCGTACTGGCCATGCCAGATCTCTCCAAGCCATTTGTACTGGAAACCAACACGTCCAACTTTGCAGTGGGCAAGGTCCTTCTTAAGAAAGGAGAGGATAGTATGCTATATCCTGTAGCATATTACTCCAAGAAGATGCTACCTGCCAAAGGAAACTACCCAATCTACAACAAGGAGATGCTTATAATAATGAAGACTTTGAAACATTGGCGCCGGTACCTATGTGACGCTAAATTCCCAGTAAAAGTCCTAACTGACCACAAGAACTTGGTCTACTTCTTTAACCCAGACAGTTGAACCAGAGGCAGGCCAGATAGGCTCTAGAACTGGCCAACTACATCCTGACAATTGACTACAAACCCAGGAAAGTCAACATAGTACCTGACATACTGAGCAGAAGAGCAGATATGATTCCCACCATAGCTGAGACCAAGGACCACAACACCCATGTACTTCTCGACCCTGCCAGCCTAGGCATCCAACTGATGTTCATGAAGATCATGGCCCGTAAGCCTGACATAATTGAAGCGCAGAAATTAGACAAGTATTCAGCGGAACTCATTGCCAACTTGACCTCAGACCCAGATAGCCAACACTACAAGAAGGGGTTCTCATTGAAAGGAACCACCCTGCTATTACACAACCAGATCTACGTACCAGAAGGTGAAACAAGGACCAAAATACTCATAGACTATCACAACTCAGAGATGGCCGGCCACCCTGGCAGACTCAAGACAATCCAAGGAATCAAGAAGAATTATGCTTGGCCCCAACTGGACAAAGACGTGGCTGCCTACATTGAAGGCTGTGAGACATGTGGAAGAACCAAACCCCGTACATCCAAACCTGAAGGCTTGCTAAGACCACTAGTCATACCAACGGGACCCTGGCAGTCTGTTTCAATGGATTATATTGTGGAACTTCCCTCTTCTAATTTTTTCAATGAAATCTTAGTCATGGTAGATAAATTCACTAAAATGTCCTATTTTGTCCATACCACCACCCATTGCACTGCCACAGAGACAGCTAGACATTTCCACAACTGCATCCTAACCCAACATGGCACTCTGGTAGAAATCATCACTGATAGAGGACCAAAATTCACCTCCAACTACTGGGCTCAGGTGATGAAGGATTTGGGGGTAAAGCGCTGTGTATCAACCTCCTACCACCCACAGACCAACAGCCAGACAGAACAAGTGAACCAAATACTTGAACAGTACCTACAATGCTATGCCAACGCCAACCAAGATAACTGGGCCAAGATGCTACCCATGGCACAGTACACCTACAACAGCAAAGACCAGGCATCTACTGGAATGTCCCCTTTCAAAGCCAACTACAGGTTTGACCCCATATGAGACCCTAGCATTGAAAACAAGGAAACCAACTTGTCTGGACGCGCCTGGATTGAACAGATCCACAACACCCAAACTATATGCCTAGCAAACCTGAACCAAGAAGTACAGACATAGAAGGACTTTGCTGATCAAAAAAAGACCCCTGGTAAACCCCTCTAAGTTGAAGACAAGGTCTATTTGGATTCCCGTAATGTGCCCCTGCATGTGCCGTGCAGAAAACTAGCTCACAGAAGAAGCAGACCACACAAGATCACCAAGCTCATTGGAGAAGTTGCCTTCAAGTTAGACCTATCCCCACGTGGAAGATCCATAACATGTTCCATCAGGCCCTGCTGTTCAAAAAATACAAGAAACTTCCTTCCCCACCAGAAGATCAAGTCAAGCCCTCCGCCAATCTGGAAGGACCACTAAAATGAGTACAAAGTTGAGTACATCCACAGTGACTGGGTCCACTATAAGACCCCCCAGTACTACGTCAAGTGGTCAGGCTACCCCCCGGAAGAAAGCACCTGGGAACCCTTGAGAAACCTAACCAATGCAAAACAGGCCATCCAACAATACCTTGAGAAGAAGGCCCTGAAAGGGGAGATTTTGGGGGAAGAAGGGGATGATGTCAGGAATGACAATTTGGATGCTCCTAAATCTCAAAATACGGAATCAGAGTCAAACCCTAGACAAAACCCTTTGCGGACCACCAGACCCATGGGCTGGGAACCCAATAACCCACTACTAATTGATGAAGTTGCTGCCAGCCCGCCAGGACCCAAACCCTTAGCTGCCCCACAGGATTCTGCAAGCAAACCACCAGTGCAAGATGCCGGGAATTTCCCTGAGGTGCCAACGCCTGACACCGGCAGTTTGCCCAGTGAAATATATAAATTTCTCCCTGGAAGTTATTCCAAACTCCCCCAAAGTCCTGGGGAAGGCACTGAACCCAAAGAGGCACCCAATACCCAAATTGATAAACAGAAGGATTTGAAGTCTTCTCACCCTAAAGCGGCCAGTGGCAACCGCCAGGGCCAAGCGCCACACTGCCATCTGAAACACCTGATGCCAATCTTCCCAAGCCCAGAAAACCTGACCAGGTAGTGAAGCCTGGCAGTGTGGTATAAATACCTGTCAGGCCAAGATCAACCCCCATTGTCATTTTTAAATAAAGGTTATGAGATATTGGTTTCCCCAAATATTGCCGTATTTTATTCTTGCCATCTTCCAGTTAACCCAAGATTGTCTGCCCCCTGCCAACCCGCCAGCTACGTACCGCCTGCCAGGTGCCCCCTTTGGTCCTGTCCACTTCACAGAGTACCCCTTAAAGCCTGAGTACAAGGACTACACCGCCAACAACATACTAGCCCGGGATCCCTTGGCCAGAACTACCGAGTTAACCAGATATAACTAAGAAGGCACTTGGTACATTACCAAACCCTGCCTGTTCAGAGATAAATACAACTTCCTTCCCGCCTACCAAATGGACATAGAACCACCTGTTACCCCCAAACCAATACCTGCCTCTGCCGCCAAGCTCCCACTGGATCCTATCAACAAGATTTTTAGAATTGTATATATTACTCTCATGGGAGTAATAGATACTATTGTCCCAGCCGCTGGTCCATGGTTGTGGGTGGGCAAGTCAATGTCCTACCTCATTAAGTTAGCACCAATCCTTTGGTGGGCTCTGCCCACCCAGTCCACAACCTGCCAGTTCCCAAACACTAGTGAGCCGGCCAATCAGGGTTGGTTCCCTGACAGAGTATTTTAGCTAGGTAAGGATCCAAGTTTGCCACTTGAAGCCCAGTAAACAATGTTACAATTGAGTAAACTGTCATTACCCATCAAAACACATTTGGTTGAATTTTAAAACAACCAGAATTACTGGTAAAATACTTGAGTACATAATAAACCAAGTGTCATGTGTATACTTCTGGGAAGTATAATAAACAAGATAAAGGGGAAAATTAAGAAGAGAATGATACATTATTGGATATGAATATATGATAATATATAGTATCATGGAAAGCAACATACTGACCATGTACGTCATGGAGGTCATGGGGCTTATCTGAGTAATGTTCCTCTTAGGTCACAAGGTTTATTCAAGTTGTGTTCTGTTCTGTTCTGTTTAGGATCTGGATTATTTGATCCCCGTAATAGATGGTCAAATGATACTGGTGTCACCAAATTACTGGTTGGCTGGTGAGATATTTGGTGACTCATTTGGTGATCTACTTGGGGTGTTAATTCCCCAAGAGGGAGCAATCAAAGATGTTGCAACATCTCCCCCTGGGGTTCTGGAAGGCAGAAACTTGGGAATTTTCCTTAGAGTGTTGGGGATGTGGGCTTGATATTGATCCAGTTTGGCATTGAAGACAGGGAGTCTGGAATTATTTTTGGGCTTTTCTTGCTTTACACAGGCAGAGTCAGTTGTGATGCATACATTTTAGTTCAGCTTGGGCTCCAATTCCTTTGACAAGGTAATTATTGTTGGTCTTGACTTCCATGACAATGCTGTCATGGTAAGTTCCATAATGCCAGGGATTATTCAGCTGAGTAGGAAAGTGCAGAAAACCCAAAACCCTTTAACAAAACTGACTGATTTAATGGATTTGCATTAAACAGTTGATCAAAAATGGGTTACAGCTGCTCCAGTTTGCCAGCCAAATATGATTCCCCCCTGTAAGTTGATGTTGATAAATTGCCGTAATTTAAGGATCATCAGATATGAACCTTTTAATCAGCATGATTGTCAGAAGTTGGTCACTAAAGGGTTCTTTGCAACCTGGACTAGATACTCACTTGACAATGTGGAATGAATAGGAGCCCAGGATCCAGGCGGTATTGCTTAGTCAATTTTTGATATATATTGAATAATTTTCACTGTTTTAACTCTTAAGAGTTGAGTCCTCCCAAAATTTACTCAATAAAAACCACATATTCCGTGGTCTAACTTTACTTTTGAAATTCATCATGTAGTTGGATTTTTGCGCTACATTCCCTAAAATTTAATCTTTAGCTGGATTATTACAGGAAGATGGGGCCTGCCGTCAGTACTTTGTTGTCATTGCTGCCAAATGTTAATTCCATGCCTGTCAATCTCAGAGTTGTTCCTACCCCTGTCAAAGCTGAAACTCATGTGCTATCCAAATGTCCTAAATTTTATTCTGAAGACACTCTGATTCTTTTGCAGGTCATTTATCTAGGGCTTTTCTGGTTGGAGTTAATTATTTTACTTAACCCTAGTATCTCATTTGGAAATTTCACAAAACAGTATTTGAAGCTGCGTTGGTGGTTAATCATTATCTCTATGTGGATTTGGTGGGTGATTCCCCATCACATGGAAACAGCTTCTTATTATCCCGTGTTTTCTGTCCAAGATGCCTGGTCCACGTAACCCTGGTTTCAACTTATGCTGATCATGGTTGACAACCCAGATTTTGTCCCCAACTTGGAATCTTTCCTGCTGTAGTGGGATTGCTTCTCTCTTGACTCTTATTTGTTCCATGTCTTCCTGGTTTTTTCTAGCATGCTGTACGTTGGGATCACTTTTGTCTGGCACCTTTTTGGTCAGAGATAATTGTGGTCCTGCGGTTGTACTAACAAGAGCGGGCTTTTGTCCATAGACAAGTTAATATGGGCTTTTGCCCATGTTACAGTTGACTTGTGTCCTAAAGACCATGATTGCTGTTGGAAGAATGTTGACCCAGGCCTTTGGATTGTTAGCAGATAACTTACTGAGGGCTTCTATGAATGAGCCATTTAGTTGTTCTACTTGTCCATTTTCTTGAGTTGATACAGGCTAGCTGTGATGTATTTTATTCTGTTTTTGGCAAGGTAGATGTTGATGTTGATTGACTTAAGTTCAGTACATCCATATGTGATCAGAAGGTCAGGTTTCTCAAAATTGGCTATGATTTCTTTCCTAATAAATTGCATCACATCATTGCCTTTGTGTTCTTTTGTGGCTTGTGCCACAGGCCACCTGGTTGCATAGTTGACAGCTGTTATGATGTACTTTTTGACCTTGTTCTCATCAGGCATTGGTCCCACAATATCCAATGACCATACCTTGAAGGTTTGTGTGGTGAATACAGGTACTACTGACTTAGGTGGTGCCTTGGTTTGGGCATACTTCTCACAGACTTCACATTGTTCCAGTATCTCTCTGATATCATCTAGCAAGTTGGGCCACCAGTAGTGTGTCTTGAGTTATTCATGCAAGTTCCTGCTACAGGTGTGTCCCAGGTCTTTGTGATATCAGAGGATTGTGTCAATCTTTTGTGTTGACGGGACATAAGGTACAGTGTCATCATTTGCAAGTATTTGATGCTGTGTGCCATATACAATTTTGAACAGATGTTTGTTCTTAAGGACCTTCTTTTGGATGCCCATTAGGGTTCCAGGTGGGACTCCTTCTTAGAGATTCTCCATGATTAACATGGGCCAGTTGGGGTCCCCATCAGGGCATAGGATGTGTTTACTGTATAACCTTGAAAGGGCATCTGCGGTAAGCATTTCCTTGCCTGGCTTGTATTTAATTTGCATGGGGTATCTCTGTATGTGACTCATCCACTTGTCTTGCCTTCTTGATAAGTGCTGTTGTGTCTTAAAGAATATTAATGACTTGTGATTGGTGAGGACTTTAAATGTTTGTGCTCCTTCTAGATAACATTGCTATTTCATGAGGTAGTGTACAATATCTACTAGTTCTTTATTGTGTATGGGGAATCTTTGTTCACCATCAGACAGCTTCCTTGACTTGTACGCCACAGGGAGAAATCCCTTTTCTGCTGTCTGGATACAGAGTACTCCTCCTATGGCGCAGTCAGACAAGTTAGTTTCCAACTTGTATATCCCTTCACAGCTTGAATATTGAAGGATAGAGGCAGTAACAATTTGTTCTTTTAGCTGGCAGAAATGTTGGTCTTGTAGAGGTGTCCATACAAATTAGGTTGTTTTTCCTTTAATGGCTGATAGAGGGGCCGTCAGACCACCCCAGTCAGGGATGAATCTTCTAACGTAGACTACAATGCCTAGGAAGGTACAGAGTTTACTTTTGTTTCTCGGAGCTGGCATTTTGGTTATGGCATGTATCTTTTCTGGGTCTATTTTGATTTTGTCCTTGCTGATAACATGACCAAGGAATGGGAGTTCAGCTGAGAAGAAGGCACACTTCAATGGCTTGACAATGAGTTGGTTTTCTTTGAGGGTGCAGAGGACCAGGCAGATATCTTCCTAGTGTTGATTTAGGGTTTGGCTGTAGATAATTATGTTGTCCAGGTAGATGATTGCTCACTTGCCAATGTGTTCTTTGGAAACCTTGTTCATGAAGGTCACAAAGGTGCTAGGGGCGTTTGTCATGCCAAAATTGAGAACAAAACACTCAAAGGATCTGTACTTGGTTCTAAATATGGTCTTTGGAATGTCTTCAGGCTTTAAGCAAATTTGTTGGTAGCCTGCTGTCAAATCAATTTTTGTGAAGATTTGGGACCCCCCCAGGGCGTCAAAAAGGCTGTCAATTAGGGGCAGAGGATACCTGTTCTTAATTGTGACCTTGTTGAGCGCTCTGTAGTTGGTGACCAGACAGAGTCCTTCATTTTTCTTTGCCACAAAAAAGACAGCAGCACCAAAAGGCAATTGTGATGATCATATGAGTTTTTTCTTGAGCACTTCATCAAGGTAAGCCTTTAGGGCGTTGTCTTCTTGTGGTGTGAGGCAGTAGATAAGCTGTGCTTTAAGTACACTCCCTTTGAGGTCAATTTTGTGTTGTATGCTGCAGTCAGGAGGTAGTCCTGGCAGTGCTTCTTGGAAAACAGTGGGGAACTTGTTAACTAGCTGGTCTCAGATGGGGTTTTTTCATGTTGAGTCTCCGTATTTTTAAAGTGGATGACCTCATATGTACAGGTACTCCAATCAATTTTGCTAGGGTTGAATTCCTTTTCTGTCTCCATGATTTTCACAAATACATGATCCCTCATAAGCGTATCAAGGTGGGTTGGGTAGACATGGTGGTGTACTTTGCCTCGTTGTATTGTGAGGGTTGCGCTGCCCCAGTCAATGTGAGGTTTGGTCTTTCTCATCCAATCCAGGCCAAGTATAACATTGTATTTGGGGATTGGTATGATAGGACCACTAAGCGTTATTTGCACTTGTCTGATTTGGATGCAGAAAGGTTTTGCTTCTCTGTTGACTGGTGTGCTCCTGTTGTTTGCCATGATAACTCTCTTGATGTTGCTTTGAACTGTTAGTAGTTTCATGAGGTTAGCAAATTTCTCATCAAGAAGGGATTGGTTTGCTCCAGTTTCAAATAGTGCTTTGCCTTGATATCTGTAAAAGCAGAAATAATAAGTGAGGAGTTTATTTCCAGTTTGGGCAGTAAGCAGTAGAGGATCACTGGAGTGTACTTTAATCATAATGATTGAATCCACAACCTGGTACCTATACAAGTCTTGTGAGTTGGGGGAGGGCAGCTTGCCTAAGCACCCCCTGAGATTTTTCCTCCTTGTTGATGTCTTCAGTACTTGCTTGGTTAGCCTGCGCTGTACAGTTCCCGTTTTGAGGATAGGAGTTGTTGGCTTGGTTGTTCTGCTTATTGGGGAGAGGGTCCTTCTTTGCCGTGAGGCTTTCCTTTTACTTGTTTGTTTTGTGTAGATTGTCAGATTTCTGAGCTATGCATTTTCATTCCAAGAATACATATTTGAGGTTCTTGCAGCAGATCATATCAAAATGACATTAGATATGTGTGGGGAGGTCGTTGTAGAAGTATAACCAAGGCCCTGGCTTATAAAAGTTGATGGTACTGGGGGCTTGGTTGCGTAAGCCTTCATACACTGCAATATAGTCCTCAATTGTTCCTATCATTTTGAAGGGTTGAAGTTCTATCATGATCACTACATTGGAATCCTTCATGGCAACATTTTTGAGGAAGGCGGCTTTGAACATGTCCCAATTTTCATTTTAGTCAGGGTGTTGGTCTAGCCACCTGCTTACAAAACATGATGCAGTTCCTGTGACACAAAGGGCAACTTTGCTGGCCCAGAGTCTGCAGGGTTAGCCTACTTGTGTAAACTTGCTTTGTGTGCTGTTGATACAGAGGCTGGCATTTTCCCGGATTTACCCTGTAAAGGTCCCAATTTCTGCTGAACGTAGGCAGTGGAATACAATGTTAAGTATTTCAGGCTGTTGTGGCTCTGTTGTGGTTGGGGCTGCGGGTAGTAATCTGCAGGCTTTGAGAGCATTGTATTGTTTGATGGGTGTTGTGTTCTGAGGCGCAGCACAGACACACAACAGGAAATCCTAACCTTAGAATTGGATTTGTACTAAGTCTTGGTTAGATGACAGGGAAGGCTATGCATGTACCTTGTGGCCCTGGAAGAACAATCTCTACTAGTTGTGGCTAGAGAGAGGCGCAGAAGTACAGAAGACATAAAGACAAAAATGTGAATATAACTTAATTTTTATTGGTGAATGTAAAATGGAATATATAGTGGTTAGGAATACCACAAAACACTATCAGGATGATAGGATCACTTGCCAACAGCCTTAGTGGGGCAAGTGAGTTGTGCAGAGTCAAGAAACCAAACAATTATATTTCCTGATTCAGTCATCAACTCATTTCAAGAGGCAAAAGCGAAAGCAAGAGATTTGTCTTTGAAATGGCCCACCAAAGGCAAAATCAATATATGGTGAATAGTGGCATTCACAACAATGGGCACAAGGACGTTGTTGTAGATGACAAGGCCTGCAGGGACGTCTTGTCCTTCTTTGTAGTCTCTTTAGCCAGTAGGGAGCACCATTGTTTGGGTCTATTTCTTAGGAGGAATTTTTCCTTTGAGTTGGGTAGGATTGAATAACCTACCTGTGCTACCACTGTTGTGTATATACTTCTGGGAAGTATAATAAACAAAATAAAGGGGAAAATTAAGAAGAGATAGATACTTTATTGGATATGAATATAGGATAATATATAGTATCATGGAAAGCCACATACTGTCTATGTACGTCATGGAGGTCATGGGGCTTATTTGAGTAATGTTCCTCTTAGGTCACAAAGCTTATTCAAGTTGTGTTCCATTTAGAATCTGGATTATTTGATCCCTGTAATAGATGGTCAACTGATAGTAGTGCCACCAATTTACTGGTTGGTTGGTGAGCCATTTGGTGACTCATTTGGTAATCTACTCAGGGCGTTAATTCCCCAAGAGGGAGTAATCAATGATGCTACAGCACAATATATAGATTTTTGGACTGATTTGATTGGGGCAAAACCAGGGCAGGCCAAGAGTACTGGTTAGAGGAGTTTAACTGTGTGGGATCCTCATAATAATACTTGCTGGATGGGTTATGGTTTGGCCTGTCTGGTTGAAATTGCTGTTGGTGGCCCCCAATCCTGAGGCAAGCTGTGATTACAGATGAGAAGATAAGGTGTTAATCTCCTTAGTCCTGGGAAAGGGCAGAAAAAACTTAGTGTCCTGGACTTTCTGTTGTTTTAAATTCTGGTTGATTTATGTGATATTATTGAGGGATAATTCACTCAATGATAGCTGTGGGGTTTCTGTCCACCAGTCCCCAAAATGTGTCCTGGATTGTAGCCATGGACCAGCTGGAAGGGGTTTTAATTCTCTAGTAAGGGAAAATGTATCTCAGAAATATGTATAGGGGTCAAAATGGGCTTTTATTCACTCTCAGAAGGAAGATCCCCTTTAGAATCCTTCTGTTATATGGCCCGGGGGTCAGGGAAACAATATGGGCTTGCAAATACTTGGAGTCCTCCAACAATATTTTGGACTCCTTGTACTTGGTATTGGACTCCTGCTCCTTAGTCTTGGACTTCTGTTCCTTAAACTTGGACTTCAGCTCCTCAAACTTGGACACCTGTACTGTGCTTAGGGTCTAGCTCCTTATCTCAAGCTCTGGCTCCTTAATCTTGGGCTTCAGCTCTCTGTATAGCTCTAGTGGGCTTGGTATTCCACTTGTATCAGTTCAACCAAGCTCCTGCTGGCAATTAAAAGGCTTCTAAAAACCTCTTGGCAGAAACTCAAAAGACGCAGAAAAGACCCTGTAAAAGACCCAGAAAGACCCAGTAACTTTCCAGCTAGCTTTCTTCTTATAGTTTCCTTTTCCCAACAGTTCTTCCTTAAAAAATGGCTTTCTTCAAAAGCTTGAACTATTGTTGCTCACTTTTTCCTATAATAACTTAAGCTTACATACTTAATTCCTCAAAAGCTTAAAGTATTAATTCACTGTTTTCTTGCTTATACTTTAAGCTTTTGGCTTCCAATCAATAATATTCATCAGGAAACCTTCCAGAACTCAACCAATGAATGCAGAGATAAAAAACCATTTCTGAAGCTCCACCAGGATCTAACTAGGAAATCAATTTCCACTGCTAAAACCAATTAAATTGATAACTCTTTGTGCACCAAAGTGTTAACAGGTCCAATACTCTGGCATCATTCACTCAATCAGATTCCAATAGATCTACAATGCAAACACTGCAACTTATTTCTTCTTTTCCCTTCTTTTATTCATATGATAATTAATTCCATCTTTATATCATATTCTTTGTCAGCATTAATTAATTCTTTTACTGCTTCTTTCTTATAAGCATCTACACTTCCAAGAGTCTAAAACAAGAGTTCTAGCTCTTGCATCCACTTCTGGAAGTCCTTCTTATCCAACTTTCAGTTACTCAGCTAGTCCTGCACCATGATCTTCTGGTCCTTCAGCTAGTTCTTCTCTATCCATCAGCTAGTCTATCAACTAATCCTGCATCATGATCTTCTAGTCCTTCAGCTCATCCTTCATCATGATCAGCTACTACTTCAGCTTATCCTCACTATGAACCACCCTGGTTCCAACTGCACAATTGACCATCTTGGTTCCAAACTTTAACATGAACCAACAGTCCCTCAACTAGTTTTCACTGTGAACATACAGTCCTTCTTACTAGTCTTCTCTGCTGATCCCATACAATGAACCACCTCAGTACATTATCTCAGTCCCTGTTACCAGAACCTGTAGACCCAGGCATGAGTCTACATTGAACTTGCATTTGACTGGGCCCTTGCAAGTGGCAATCCACTTAGACCATCTAACCATAGCTCAATAAAGGCTATGATGTTGTTTTTACTCACCCAGGTGATTAAGTCTGGGCTTTCAGTTGCAAAGTAATCAGCTTTACTTCCCAGAGGCCTGATCACATCAAGTTCTGCAGCTGCTTCCCCAAGCAACCGCCTTGGTGACACCTCTGAGAAAATCTATGCCCTCCAATGCTCACTTTGGGTTCTCCCCAAAGCTCCCATAGGGGCATAAACAAGGACACCCTACCAGTCTGTTAGTTAGTGTGATTGCTCACAGACCTCCTGTAAGCGTATTAGGGTACATAGAGCTCTCAAAGATCCTCCCCTCCCTGGAAGCCTGTGTTACCCGCCAGGGGTCCAAAAACTTACTGCCCTGGTAGCCAAGTTACCTATCATGCTGGCACACTTTCTTACCCTGGCAGCCTGTGTTACTTGCCAGGGTCTAAACATCTTCCAGCCTGAGCAGCACACACTACCCATCAAGCTGGATCACTCCCCACCCCAAGCAGCTAAAGTTCCCTTCTGAGCTATCTCATTCCTCACCCCTAGCAGCCACAGTTCCCTGCTGGGTAGGACCTCTAGCCCACAGCAGCCAATATCTCCTGCCAGGTGGGGACATCATTTGCCTCTAGTAGTCCTTTGTTACTTACTAACCAGGCCTTACCTTCCATATTAGCCATTATTCCCTACTAGGCATCTACCTGCAACAAACCACCAAACTTTTACTTGGCCAACATTAGCCCCTCCTGCAAATCACTAAACATTTAGACTATCACAATAGCACAAACTATCATCAAGTGAATGAGCTTTATTATATACTACCAGCCTTTGGTGAGGCATGAATAGTGAAAAACATTGTACAGGGAACCCCAAACACTTGGTGCTGTCTGAGATTACCTTTTAGGAGCGGCATTGGAAGGGTTTTTCAGGCAATGAATTGCCAATGCCTGGCTGACATTGGTTTAGTGAATATTTTAATGCTTTCATGCATCCAAATTCAGTTTTTGCAGCTACTGCATAATTGATTTACAGGGCAGTCTGTCAGCCCCATCTATATTTGGTAAATTCCCAATTTGGGCAGCAGTCCCCCCAAATTGGGTGTTGGGGGGAAATTGCCTTTTTTGGTTTTCAATTATAGCAATTTCCCCATTTGGCAAGGGTGGATGTCCTCCCTTTGGGGGGCGTGCTGCCAGTTACTGGCTGGAAGCCGGCTGTGCAGTCCGCGGTTGGGCTATAAAAGCTAAAAATTGAAGAATTAAAAATTCTTTAATTCCTTTCTCCAAATTTTTGTTCTGCAGCAGTTTCCCCAATTAGGGGCAACTGCTGCAAATATTTATCTTGAGTTTTAGCCCTTATTATGACCAATTTTTTTTTGTAATGGTGTTGTCAGGAATATTCCTGACAGGGAGGCATAACTTTACAGATATGGTCATTTAAAAGCTAGAGGAAGCTCATTATGAGATCAAAATGACTCTGGAACTCTTGGCCTATATGAATCAAGCAAGTCTCAGTTATCTTGTGACTGTATCAAGATAACTCAGCAAGCAGACTTTGCTATTTAAGAACTGAAAGTTATCCTTGAAGAGTTGTTGCTATTTTGAAATAAATGAGTTTATGGGACCTTGGTTCTAAAATAGTTTTCAAACCTGTTGGGATAAACAAATATTATTCAGTTTAGAACGTATAGGTTCAATCACACAACAAATTTCAACTGGAACCAATTGAAAGTCAATTTATTCAATAAAGGATCTATTTAACTAGGCCTGTAAAACACAAATAGTCAATCACACAACTAATTTAAAGTTAAATAACAAATCCAAAAATGAGACAGCAAACACATGGAACCCATATTCAAAACAAACACAAACTATTCACTTCCTAAAGAACTCTACATCAAATTTAATAATGACTGTGTAGTAAAAATTATATAAACAGAGAAAGATGAGGTTCAGTCACAAAAGTGATGAGTTTAAACACAAAATGACTCATATTTTAAAAATATTGATTATTTTTGGGACTCAAAATAGAAATTATAAGAGAGGGGGACTAAACTAACTAAGTTTGGCTCCCATCCCAGCAAGATGAACCACCAGGATACTGCCCAGTGGAGTACTGGGATGGCCGCTTGGAGGGGGGACCAAAGGGAGGACGCAGGAGACAGCTGAGGAAAGTATGCATTCAATCCCATCAACACTAACCCAGCAAACAACCAGGGTGTGCAAGTGGGAGCAGGAAGAACCTCACAGGTGGTTGGAGGGGTGCTGGGTTGTCTCTGTCCAAGCTAAGAATAGTGGACGCTGGCACCACCTTCCATAGGAGGCTAGCACAGCATGGCCTATAGTGGGAATCTCCAAGTCATCACAGGTCAGGATCTTTACAATTGTCTCTCCCAAAATAAGAAGTTCACCAGGGAGGCTTAAGAGACTAGATGGATTATCTCCCACAAGGCAAGCAGAAGTAGAGAATTGTGACCATAGATTGGGGGAAGTTGTCCAGAGTAGAATTAAAAAGGGGGCCACAGTGAACACCACAAATTTAACAACAGGGAGGATCATAATTGTGAATACCATGTAATTTGGAATTTATAGGCACAATTTTTGAATATCCAAGTTATAGAAAAATGCAGGAGTGGGTCAGCCACAAGAGAAATTAGCTGGGAGGAGGCAGAAAACACTTGGGGGCCTTGGCAATGGTTTTGGGTAGCTTGGCGGCGTAAAATAAAGAGAGTGGGTTCAAAATCAATGAATTTAATAAAAATCTTAAAATAGAAGTAATATTTATAAAAGGGGTTTAAGTTAAATCTAGGATTCAAACAGTAGTTTTGAAAGCGTAAACTATAGGCGTAACAACTAAATGAAAAGCCTAAGTAAAAAGGCTTTGAGAAGATGACCAGGTTCAAGCGGGATAGCGCAAAGGTAAGGTTTACAGCAAAAATGACTAACACTTTGTTTTTAGAAAAGGGAAGACTCCAATAGAGAGAGTCAACAATTTTTTTAAAAAAATGACAAAGTTTAGCAACAAATTCCAGGGTTTAATAATTTGAGAATTGACAAGCAGGGGACACAAAGTCCCCTGGCATTGTTAAAAGGGGGTAAGTTAATAAGAAATGGTCACATGACTATTCTGGCTTGCATTCAATTGGCTGGAAGAGAAATTTTGCTGGCCAAGGCCAGGAGTACTGGAAGGTTTTAAGCTAATTTCTGCAGCTCCACCTGATTGGCTAGAGGCCATCCCAGGCATTTGGGATTCATTTGACTTTATGGTTGTTGATGTGGCATCATTTGATTGGGCGTTTCTGATAATTTTTAAGAGAGGACAACACCGTGACAATAAAAAGTCCAAATTGATCAGTGTTTCTTCCCAGGCCAGGGCAACTAAAGCCAGGGGATCTGCAGGGTAGGCCATAACAAATCTCTCATCAACAGTATGAGCTAAATCTCCTAGAGAATTAAGTGGCTTGACTGTTATTTTTGGCCCCTTTTTGGTGCAGCAGGGGAAAACAGTTTGATCTAAGGCCAGGGCTGGTAGTGGATTTACAGAAATAGTGGATTTCTAGAATGAATCCAACAAAATCTATTCTGAGAACTACAGCATTGTTTTCAATGTATGTGCTTCTAAATTTGGCCATTTATTTCTGAGAGAATGTTTAAAAAGGAGCACACACTTAAAGCAATAAAAATTCTTTTAAAAACAGAAAAGTAAAGTATTTTCAGAGTATTAATTTTATTTTTGTTTACAATGAGTTTCACCAGTGAAGATGTCAGGGATCTAATCTTGGGCTGCTGGACTGTTGTTTTCTAGGATCATTCAGGCCAGGTGTTTTGCAGGAAAAGCCCACCACAAGAAAAGAGCAACTTGAAGAGGTAAGAGAGGGACTTCCCCACCCAGGACCACGGGCTGGCGGTCAGGATTATAGTGTCAATCACCCTGTGAGGTGATGTGCATAATCCCAAACAGCTTGCAAATGTGATTGTCTGGGAGATTAGGCAAGGAAGCAGGCATTGGCTTAGGAGTCACAGGTGGTTCCACATTGAGTTTGTAGGAAGGTAGGTAGTTGAATTTTCCTCTGAACAACTTAGGTCTTGATAGAATCCTGGGCCCCTGGCGGTTTTATCTAATTTCAGATTGAATGTGGGCCAAAGGATCAAGTTCAAGGATCCTTTACAGGGTGTAATACTTATACTTGGGCTTTAGAGGGTACTCAGTGAATTGAACGGGACCAACAGGAGCACCAGGAGGACAGAAATCTGCGGGAAGAGGGGCAGGAGGGCCAGAGGATCTTGTACCAATTTGGTAGATGACAAATACAAAATAAAGAAGTAGCTGTGTAAGCCAAATCAACATAATCTTTATTTAAAAATGGCAATAAGGTTGGAGACCAGAATCTACAGGTATATATAGCATCTCACCTCTAAACTTAGTATTTTCCAAAAGGGCTTCATCAAAATATTGGGAAATGTGGGGGAAGGTGGACAGGACGCCCAGGTACAGAAGCGGCAAAATGGCACCTTGGCTGGGCGCTCCCTCATTGGTCAGAATGCTCAAATTGATTACCCAATTATCTTGTTCCTAGGTTGAGGTCATGAGGTTGGGCCTGAAGCCTGCGTTTTCTTCTGGTAATTGAACTTGATTGATTACCTGTGAGGACTTCAAGTTCATGAAGTTTAAAGAAGGATTTTCTCTGCCTCTATTAGGTAAGTCAAGAAGCTCCCCCTTGGGCGTCACCATCTTCAATCTTACACTGGTATTCTGACTTTGGGACTTAGCAGGAGCCTCAGCTTGCGGGGGTTCAATCCCAAGAAAACGCAGGAGGACAGCCCCTCAGTCCTTAGGGCTGGGGGCCTGCATTGTCACAGGGTTGGGGTTTGAATCCCGTTCTAAGGCCAGGGTTTCAAGGGGGGAAATAATTGTCATTCCTGACAGAAGATAGCTTTGATATTGTCAAGAAAAAGTACCAAGAGCACCTCTAAGCCTAGACTGATTATCAAAAGAGCGCAACTGTCACGCCCCCATCTATATCCAGTTCAACTCAAGTTGTGAGAAGGCAGAGTTGTATGTGTAACCCTGCCCATCCATGGGTGGCTTTTCCAATAGCCAATATTCTGAACCCCAAGACTAGGCCCAACCTGATCCTGTACCACATTTTGGAGACTGTGCAACTGTGACTCCTCCACCTCAATTCAATTATTGCACACCAATTCAGGCCAATCAAATCAAGTCCTGCCCAATCTGGGTCCCATTTTTCTCAGTGGGCGCCAAAAACAACGCCTAGTAACCAATGAGGGCATAGAGGAGATTATGAGCATCAAATAGAGTGGGGTGATATTTACTGAAATTTCCACCTGCCTATAATTAACCAAGGAAGTGGTAAGATGTAATTTCTGATCCCTCCTGAAGAGAGGCAGTGAAAAACTGGTCAAGAAGCCAAATTCAGATCAAATCCCAGATCAAGAATGCTTACCTGTTGGAAATCACATCATTAATGCTATTTTATTATGGCCTTCAAATAGTGATATGTGCTAAGATTTGGTTGGTTTTGCCCTGGAATTCCTTAACTTCCTTAAATGGATCAACATCAATGTCCACCCATTCCAGAATAAACTATCTTTCCTTTACTAATCTTGATATGAGTTCAACTCAGCGTGTCCTCATCTGCCACTCTGTCTGCCTATTGAGTGATCAGCAATCCTTGTCTACTATTTAAGTAGGATTAATTCTCCTAATAAAGACAAGTTTATCCACATTTGTGTTGGTTTTTGTATTATTCAAGATTTCTCTTTCCTTTTTGTCAAAAGGAAATCTTCTTGCATTCCAGGAAGTTAAGGTATGTGCCCTTAATTTTTGCCTGAAAGCTAACCCAAGGCTAGCTTTGAACATCAAACCTTTTATTATAAAGGTTTCATGCTGTGTCCTCCTGGATGTCATCCCCAGAAGCCAAACACAACATTACCCTATCATGCTTGCCCTTCTCCAACAGGACCCCTACCTTCAAATGATTGAGGTCTGTCACCTAATTGGGCTCCACAGCATCTTCATTGCTTGCTGCACTGTACAGCTCTGTATGCATAGGCTTGTTATCAGTGTTCTGGTTCTAACTAATTGGACAGCAGATGAGTAGATGGTAGCTCTGATTCACCCTAGAACCCCGTGATTAGTGCCACAATCACCTACTGCCTGTCCAGTATTTTAGACAATGTGATCTTTATAGCCTATTATAAATTGTCATTAAAAGCAGAGGACTATGTCATTTTGGGTAAAAAACACCCTCAAGGGTAAAAAAGAAAACAGAGGGCACTGTCATTGGTGCATTCCTTACAGCTTCCCCAAAGGGACTATATTTTACTATACCACGTCCAGTTACACCAATGGGTACTGATAAAAACCCCTCTCCAATCTGATTGCCACCTGGAGCTTGGCCAATTCCAAATTTAGGGGTTTCCTGAGCCACCAAATGGAGTGCGCTGAAGTGGCATCTGATTATGATGTCATATATCATCTTTTCCTCCAAGCTGCTCAAGGCAATCATGCACTCCTAGGACCTCCAGTTGTCACAGCTCCTAGCCAACCATCCTAGTTGACCAGAGCCCACCCCCAGCCAATCAAGCTCTCCCCCCACAACCCAGCCCACCAACTAGTTTGCCCTGTTCACTCCCACATTTTGCCAATTAAACCTTGTCCTCCCAAAAAATTTAATTATATAATATATATTGGTTTAAATAGTATGTGTTTTTATTGTGATGAAATATGCTTTATAAATAACTACAGTGATGGTTGATTTTTATCATGCCACAAGTTAAATTTGGCTACTTTAATATTTATTAATTCTATTGTTTTATATTATAAATTTAATATTTTTGTAGCACTACAATAATGTGAAATTAAAAAACTACATGTGCTACAGACCAGTCAATCAGAATTGGTGTTGATTTTTGTTGTCTTTGTGATTGACTCAGACAAGACACACCTCTGTTATTGACCCAGTTTAACTTGGTAAAATAAGCCTGTGGTCAAATCAACAGGGTTGACTCCTGGCAAGTTTCCAAGTAAGTGGGTATGCAACCCGCAACCTGACTTCCCAGTGATCCAAAGCCAAATGTGGAAGTTGACTTGAGTTTCCAAATCCAGCAACATGACCAGAAAATGATCCCTCATAGTAGATATCTCAATTAAGCGCTTGACTTTTACAGGAATCAAGCCACCTCCCTAGCCATCCAATTGAGTGATCTCCATAATCATGTTCCTATTATCCGGATTCACAAGAACTATATATTTATATCTCAATAAATATTATCTAGTCTCCAATTATTTCCCCCTTTGTAACTCTGCTAAAACAGCACAGTTACAACACTGTTGAAAATTAAACACATCTTTGTTTGAAAATTGACACATCAACTTGTGGTCAATCTAGCACCTAAACACTGGCTTGTATGGTGCTAGATTGACCAAAAGTTAGTGTGCCAATTTGCAACAAAGACATGCTTTATTTTAAACAGGCTTATTTTACTAAGTTAAACTGGGCGCAATAACAGAGGTGTGTCTTATCTGAGCCAAGCACAAATACAGCACAAATACACACCCATTCTGATTGGCTGATCCATAGCACTTGTAGTTTTTAAAGTCATTTTATTGTAGTGCTTTGAAGATATCAAAGTTATAATAGAAAACAATAGAACTAATAAACATAATCCATCTCATTGCATATACTCTCTGAACTGTATGATCTACATATAACCCCTGAGTATGATTATTTATTTATTAAATTTTTACTCTGCACATAATTAGCATACCAATTTAAGAACAAGTATATTGTAACTGGACAAAACATGTACATATCAAAACGTGTTGTTCATGATACCTGGAATGGGTTGAAATGAGCTCTGAAATATATAATCTACATATAACCCCTAAAAGTGATTATATTTTTTAATAAATTTGTACTCCAGATAATAATTGGTATACTGATTTTCAAACAAATTATGTTATACTTGGACAAAACATGTACCTGAACAAACATGTAATTCATTATACCCAGAATGTGTTGGCATATACAAACAATATAAAGAATATTAATATAAATTGAATATTATGACTCAAAGCCAATAAAAAATTTAATAATTATATTTAATAATATATTTATTACTGTAAATTCAGAACCTAAACGTAAAAATGTGGGATTGTAAATCCTTGGTCCAAATTTTGAATCACCTTTGCAGGCAACTAAGCTGAGTGAAAATTAAAATATTTAATAAAATCAACCATTTAATTTGCCTTTTTTTGGTTTATTTAAATTGGCAAATTTTGAATCCCTTGAACAGATAACAAAACTAACAAAAGACAAAACACAGCAAACAAATGCAGGATACATGAATCAGAAAGCATGATTCTAATGTACAACTTGAGATTTCCTGTATGTCAAACAGATCATATACATCATGTAAAAATTAATGAATCTGAAATTGCGGGATTGTCAAATCTAAGAACCAAATTTCAGATCAAAAATTAGGTGAATTTGAAATAAATATAATTTATGGGTGTCTCAAAAAGGATGCCAAAGGATCTAGAGTAGATTTGTGTTGATTCTTTTAGGAATCATAGGCATTCTCAAAGATCACCCTATTCCATTTAGGATGACTAAAATTTAGATGCTTAATTACAGTAGATATTAAAAATGCTAATAATAAATTAGAATTGTATATTACAATCTATTTTTATCAAATTGCCTTTTCCTTGGTGTGTTGATAGTTTGTTTGCTGTTGATAATGTCTTGTGTTTAATTGGATAGTTTTATCTCTAGCTGCCTTGGCAATAGTAAATCAAGTTGCCTCCCTGAGACCAGCTGTGATTGCAGAGGCAACTTGATTTCCTATTGCCAAGGCAACTGGAGGTGAAACTATCCAATTAAATGCAAGCACATTATCAACAGCAAATGAACTATCAACACATCAAGGAAAAGACAACATGATAAAATAGATTGTAATATATAATTCTAATTTATTATTAGCATTTTTTAAAAGCTACTGTAAACAAGTATCCTTAATAGCAATACATGAATACATAGTGTAGTAAACTGATGGTTTATCTTTATCATTTCTCCTTCTTCCTTGAAATTAAGTTTTATGGCCTCTGGCTACTCCAGGGGCCAAAAACCTTTAAAAAAAAATCTGCATCATCAGGAGGGTAGTTCATATATCATTAAATGGTTTTGTGGTTGCTATATTAGTGATTTAGAGTGCAGGATATTGCATAATTTCCAGTTTAGACAATTTTACGTTTTACTTAATTTCATGTCTAAACATGGTTGTTGAAATTGGATTTTTCATTTGATTTTATTCATAGTGGAGCTTCTTGATTTGGGTTGATTTTTCCTAGTTTCTTACTGTAAATTCAATTTGGATTTCAGTTCCTGCAATTAATATCTGAGTTTACTTGTGGCATTCAAAGCTGATTTGAAATTTGGTTCTTGGATTTGACAATCCCGCAATTCCAAAAAATAGTAAACTTAATGAAAATGGTTGATGGATTTGAACACTTCAAATCTGATTCCAGTTAATTCATTTTGTCCATTGGAAATGTGCTGTTTGACTTGAACTTTTCAAAGTGTCTATGAGTTCCTGCATTTTTAAAAATTCAAATAAAAATACAAAGAATTCAATTTAATTAAAAAAGGATATCCCGCAAAAGTGATTTAAAATTTGGACCAAGGATTTGACAATCCCGCATTTTTACGTTTAGGTTATGAATTTACAGTATTAATTAGATGCAAAATAATATATTTTTATTGTGATGTTTTTATTGGTATAAAAGGGGTTGGGATAATCACAAGAAAAAACATGGTAGAATTAGAGGTGCTTATCAATGAGTTGGACACAGTGGTGGCCAAGATTAAAGAGGTTAATCAAAAAGTGAAGGACATGATCAAGGAGGTGGTTTTAGAAGGTGACAAACTGAACAAACTTACAGTGAAGGCAATGAAGAGCAAGATACCAAATACAACAGACAAACTTGCAACCAGGCTCCTAAATGTATAGAAAGATGTTCTTACCAACCTGAAGTTCAAGCCACAGGGGTTTGCAACCACAGAGGCGTAAGCAAAGGATCCAGAGATTTTCAAACAGCTAAAAATAAATAAAAACAGAAACCAACACAAGATGTCCAGCAACCTGCAAATGAGAAGACCTGTGAAGCAGCCCCTGTCAAGGGGGCAACAGGCAAAGATATTGTCAGGATTTTGGGATATTGACTAATTACTAATTCAATCAATTAAGCGGGCCAGCTGTCAATCACTCTTAGGAATGGTTTCAACAGAATGACGTGGGCTGCAGGCTGCAGGACCAACAAATCAACAATAAAATCATGTAAATGCATTAAAAATTTCATGCATGGCAATTAATTAATGGAACATGCAATTACTGCCCATTAAATAGTCTACCTCAACAACCACCTCAAACATGCTTCTCATAATAATTACTAATCTAAACTTTAATTATATCCTATAACAAGGGTCATCACATGGGCCGTCATTGGAAACACTTCTAGAAGAGTCCAAAATGGACTGGGCTGTCAGGCCAAACACTCTAAGATAAAAGGCTTTGAGCCTATTTTATTATAGTAGATCTGATTAAGTGAAACAATCATCTCCATAGACTAGTAGCCAACTACTTGCTAGCTAGCCCTGAAAGTGGCCCAGGTAGACAGAAAGGATACCAATATGTGGAAGATATTAAGCAAGCTTCTGTCAAAACCACCCCAAAAAGGCTGGGCCTCCTGCTGTGTTGCCCTAATGCTACTTCAGTCTCTTTTAGTGTTGTGAGCTAACTCAGATAGCACGTGTTCAGGCAGGCTGCCTTAAAGCTAGTTCATTAGAATAAAAGACTGATGATTTCTTATTGACTTGATGATTGATCCAAGTCTTAATTCCTTAATGTGAACCCCTCTCAGGTTTTAAGTGGAGACTAAAAGATGATACTGTTGTCATACAGTATAATTATCCATAGTAAAATATAGAGACAACAAACTATGAACCTATATCCAGAAGTAGGAAGAACCGTCTCAAATACTTTGGTCCTTGAGCCCTGTCAGACTTGCTACTTCTGATGATAACCAAATATTCTGGGCCAAAGATTACACCAAAGTCACAGGTTCTCTGTACTTTCCTAATGTTAGAAGAATTAGAATATCAGCTGGAGGATGATAAAATACCATGGTTTGCAATTTTCTGACAGATATGAATGAAGGTAAAAAATAAAATATTAAATAAATAAAAGGATTGTTCTAACCTTTTAATTTACAGATGAGCACAAAGGTGTACTATGACAATTCCTGAAATCACATGTGACCAAGACCTTTTACAGCAACTATGTTCCCTATGTTGGGCGTCAGCTGGTTCTGACGACAGCCCTCCAATCCAAAATGCTAGAAAAATCAGAGCAGAATTACCCTATCAACCCACCACAACTTGAAGAGCTCCAACAAAAACCAGATGCCACTGAATGGTGGGTTGTGCCTTGGCTGCGACCCCAAAGATCCACCTCAACCAGTATGTTCCACTCCCCCCAAATTCTGCAAGCTATTTTTCCTCCTTGTCTGGGACTTTGTCAACACCATGCCAAATTACAACTTACTCAAAATAGAGAGAGGAAAATAAGAAGTCTGTTTCTGTTTCCTTCCAGAGTACACAATATTGAACATCCTAAAAAAATTTAAAGAAAAATTAACTAACCTTATCTATAGTTTGTCTGCCATCCTGCCCCTTGTTGTGGGTGTTGTTGTGCCCTGCCCTAAAGGGCAGGCTTTGAAACAAACTTTAAATTCTAATTTGAATCTAAAGGTTGAAGTAGATTTTATTTAGTTAGTTTTAGTCAAAGCTTACCTTGTTTTTTCTTGCTTTTGGTTTTGGTTTTTGGTTTTGTGTGCTCACACATGGTTTCTTTCTGGTCTATCTTTATAAATTCCTATTTCAAATAGGTTTTATTTTTCCTTCCACTGCTTACGCAACTGCTGCTCCCCCAAACACTGCAGTTGTAGATCTTTGGGTTGTCTCCTGCAAGATCATCTTCCCACAACTACCATGTGTTTTCTCCACAATTTATCAGTTTACCTTTGCCAAGAGACTCCTGTTTACCTATTGCAGATCCTTCAAGGCTTCAATTTTGTTATCTATAAATAAAGGCTTTAGAAAAGTAGGCATCTAAGCTGAAATTCTAAGTGGTTTCCCAAATCACTGTCCACAGGTTTTACTCCAATCTTGTATTTTCTTTTCAAATCTTCAATTTCTAACTTCAAAATGTACTTAGGTTTATAGTAAATTAAATACTTTGTTAGGTCTAAATTTGCTTCCAGAGATAAAACAGTTAGCATAATTAGAATGGGGATAGCTAGACAACAAGAAATTAGCTTGTTGTCACCATTTTTTAACATTAGGGATAACTTGACTAGTTTTATGTTGAGATATTCCCACAGGGAATATCCTGATGTAGATATACCTTTGGTTACAAACAAATCTTTATTTAACACTTTATTCTATATAGTTTGTTTAGGATTAGTTAACTCTATGACGCCTTTTGTGTCTAATCATAAATTTTGGCAAGTCTTTTAAAAGTACTTCTAAAAATTGCACCTACTTTCCTTTATCTTTTAAACTTAAATCTGAGCGCTTTACATGGTATAGTTTATAATCTTGCGCCTTATTGGGCAAGACCTTACAGGTGTCCTTGAAGATTTTGGGGCCTCCTGATGCTCCAACAAGACAGAAATCCCACTGAACATGGAAAAACCCTTTGTAAAATTTCCCTAAAAGATAAAATAAATATACTATACAGTAATTTTCAAATCTGTTGAGATAAACATAAAATCTTGGTCTGAAAACGTATACAACTCACTCTAAAAACAAAAATAAAAAGTCATGGAATTTACATTAAATTAAAATAGATTTGGATCCAATTTGATTTTGTTTTTAGATTGAGATTTTTTGTTTATCTCAACAGGTTTGAAAACTACTTTACAATAAATTTTGTGAGTTCTCAGCCCTGTTTGTGGGGAAGAGACTTCACTTAATTGTTTACCTAGGTCTTGTTATAATGATGGGGCTTAAAGCAGAGGTTTGCAACACACTAGACATAATAACTACGCTGGAAAATTTTGTCATTTACTATATAGAAAAAGGATTGTGTCTGGGTACAGCTCAATCAAGCATGTTATTCAGGATGCTGCTATTCTTACCACCAACTATGGAATGTCAGCCCCATCAGAAAAGATACTATTATCCAATTGTATCACAGTGTTACCATACTCAAGCTGCCACAATCTATATAGTACAGGAGCCATGTTAACATACTCTTTGGAAAAAGAAATTTCTAGTTTATTTCAAAAACAAGTCATGGAATTTCACCAATCACATCCCCAATAAAGCTTCTCAACTCAAATAAAAGTTTTAATCCCCTATATATGTCTACTTTTAAAATCCAACCTATTTAAACCATTCATCTACAACAAAAAAAATATATAAAAAATAAGTGTTTTTTAATACATCCATTCATTTGGCTTTGTTTTGTTAATTTTTATTATACTTGGCAATATATCAATCAGAATCACAGAAAGAACGTCAATACAAATTAAACTAAATAAAAAATATTAAAAATAGATTTTCCCTATATTTATTTGTTCTTCTTTGATTTTTTAATTTTTATTATACTTGAAAGTATATCAAGAAGAATTACAGAAAGTATGTGATAAAAATTAAACTAAATAAAAACAAATATTAAAAGTTAAAATACAAAAAAATTTGGAATTGTTAAGCCTTTAATTGATTTGCTGCTTGGAGAGTCACAAAGGGAGAAAAAATCAGCATAAACATAAAACTTGGCCACAGTCTCATCTGGGAGGGTATGTACACCAACCTCCAGAAAATTGAACAAATCATCTGGCCAAGATGGTGTCCCCTTCTTGACAACTTGCTTGAGCCAACCAAAGACCTTATCAATTGGATTAATGAACGGGGAACAGGCAGGGAAGAATAACAGGCTTAAAGGTAATGTAGCAAATTGCTGAGAGCCAATTTCTTAGCCTGGCTCAATCATTGGAAATTCTAAAAGTATTTAAGCCACTTTATGGAGCTCAACATTATTGTTGTAAATTGCAACATTAATGCCATTTTGATATGGCCTTTGAATATTGATATGTGCAAAGATTTAGTTGGTTTCACTTTCAATTTTGGGAATTCCTTGCCTTACACAAATGGGTCTGGTTCAATATCCACCCCTTCTGGAATATCATACATGTCCTTGACTGATCCTGGTATTACCTCATCCCAACGCGACCCCTTCTGCCACTCTGTCTACCTAATGAGTGATCCTTGATCCTTGTCTACTATTTAAGTATAATCATTTCTCCTAATAAAGACAAGTTTATCCATATTTGCGTTGGCTTTAATATTCTTCAATATTTTCCCTTTCCTTTTTTACAAAAGGAATATCACATCTTGTATTCTAAGAAATTAAGATACATGTCCTTAATTTTGACCCAAAAGCTAACCCAAGGCTAGCTTTGAACCTCAAATCTTTTGTTTTAAAGATTTCCCGCTGTGTCCTCCCGGATGTTGTCCCCAGGAGCCAAACTCAACAAAATGGTACTCACTACAGGGACTGCAAGCCCCTTGGTTACCCTGTTCCCACGCACATTCTCTAGTCTTTCTCCCTTTGTTTCTGAAGTAACCAAACAACCTAAAGTTTCTAGTCCTCCTCTAGAAGAAGACATCACTGATGCCACCTCAACTCCCATGGTACTGGTGCTGTCCCCCAGGCCTGCGTGGGCCCCCTTCCAGCTTTCTCTCTCAACTATAAACAAGCTCATGCTGCCGCCTGCTCTCTACTTCATTCTGGCACTGTGGCAATGCACACTATCCCTGTTCTCCGTCCCAGGTATGCTTAATAAGACCTGTACTCCTTCCTCTTGGACTTTGGTCCCCCCCTGCGCTGATGGAGTCCATGGATACAATTGGCGTGTTAGTCAACCAGTTTATTCAACCCACCCTGGTTCACCATCAACTTGCATTAGGATCCCAGAACCAGCTTTTAAATGCTGTAGCCACCGCTGTCTCAAACAACTATGCTCAGAATATGGCATATCAAGAATGGTCCCACAGTCTCTTTGTGTGTATTTCTGCTAACCAGCGCAACTTGCTGGCCTCCCAGAAGTACTTGACCTCCTCACTGAATTCCCTTTGTTCCTTGCTCCCTGGATACATCAAGGATTGGCTATGCAAATTGGATGAGCATCAAGCAACGTGGTGTGGGCAAATTGAGGCCTCTCTGCTAAAGCATTGCCAGGACTTTAAGACTCTGGTTAGCAAACTTAACCAATTTTGAGAGCATATTAATTCTCAGCTTGAATTGGTTAGAACTCATGTTGATACTTGGGGCCGCCATATGCAGCATCAATATGGTCTGGATAAAGCTGCACTAGGCAACACTCTGTATCAAGTACAAAATTACGTGGATGATAGAGTAACATACATTGAGGTGACACCTCCCGCTCCTCCTGTTGAGACCCCATCTGATTTCAAAACCAAGGTATGGGAGGCCATTGCTGAGCTCAAGGCTACCACTTGACGTCAAGCTTCTGTGCAGAACCCTGCTCCAGTCAAACCTATGCCTGACCCTTGCATTGCTTTGCTCACTGATAAAGTAGCTACTTTGTGAGGAGAAATTGAGTACTTAAGACAATGCCTCTCTAATCCTGAGGACTTGTCCTCTGAGTCTGAAGATGAAGAAGAAACTGAAGTTGCTAATACTCCCGCTCAGGGCAATCATGGTTGTTGCCCTGGTTTGGAAGGCCAACCCTGGGTCAACTGTGCCCTTGCACTGGATCAGCTTGAAGAAGTAACAAATGATGTTGCTGATAGGCAGGACACATTGGAGAGACAAGTACAAAACCTCTCCCGCTTTACCAAGACAATGAATAGACAGGTCATCCCCTTGGTTGTCCAGACCACTTCCCTGACCACTTGCATCACAGGATTGCTGGTATCCTATCAGTGCAACAAATTAAGATTGATAAATTTGGAGTTGCTGCCGCTACCGCTAGAGATATTAGTGGACATAACAGCTCTACCTTAGATACCCTAGAGGAAAGCCTTCAACTCCTCTGGGCTAAACAACCTGCTGCTGAATTCAAGTTTGAGAGCAATTCCCACATTAACATCCTCAACCCAGGTGACAACAGCCAATCCACCTCCTCATCCATTGACCCCAACTACAAGCCTTTGTTCAAGCAGATTTTCAACCCTAAAACCTCTACCATTTCTGCCTTTCTGACAATTTATGAGACTGCAATGCGCAGAGTCACTGATGAACTTAAGAAGGAGCATAATCTTACCTGCCTGCATCCCACATGCCAAGAAGTTGTGGTCCCCAAACTCCCTTCTATTGTCACTTGAGATGACATGAAGCGACTCCTAATTGAAGAGTTCAGAGAAGATCTCAGCTTGGAAGTCAATAGGTATACGTTTATGCATATTGCATTCAAGCCCAAGGAAACATTGGCTGAGTTTGCCAATTTTTTCTACATTGAAGGACAAAAGTTGATCACCAGTTGTCAATTAACTCCCCGGGAAGCGTACACAGCATGTTCAAATGCTTTAAAGGTGAACCAACTCCTATGTCTGCACTTCAAGGCCCACAAAGCTTCCCTTACTTCAATAAAGAGTATCAAGACCCTCTTTCAGGACATGCACTTGACCCATGGGGGTACTGTTGTGCGCAAAAATAAGGCCAACAATACAGGAGCCACCTCTTGCACTCCGCACATTATGACCCTAGGCTCAAGTGGGCAGTCTAAGAGACAAGAATGCCATAACTGTGGTCAAATAAGATACCACTCACGTACCTGCACCAACCCTTGGGTAGAGGGTTACAAACCAAAGGAGCAGGCAGGAAAAGAGACGTCAGCTTAGAGGCATAAACGCTCTCTGCTGACCAATCTCCCCCATCTCCTCCTGATCCCCCTTCTGACAAGGAATCTCCCCCTTGGCTGGACCAACTATCCTTCACTTGTTCCATAACCTCTCTAGTGATTCTGAGCCTGAAGACTCTGACTGTGATGAGTCTGATGTTTATGGCTACTTGTTACTGGCAGTCCTGGAGACAGTCTCTGTCCCTTACAAGGTATGTTCAGGGAAAACCACAACTACAACTTGCCCATCTGCAACTGAAGCTAAGGCCATAGTGGCTTGTCCTTACTTGGCTCAATCTCATTGTCCCCCTGTCTTGGTAGATTCCTCTGAAGAGGCTGCTGAACTAGCAGAAGTTCTATTTCATAATGTGACTGTATTTTTCCCCTTGCAGACTGTGTATAAGGAAATTCCTGCCTTACAATGCATGCTGGCCAAATGGGAGAAAGAATTGGAGGCAGCTCAGGATGTGCTGGCTGTCTTACCACCTTTGGGAAAGATACTACTTGTGTGGAACTATCAATCCAAAAGGTTAAGATCAAGGCTATCTTGGACACAGGCTCTCCAGTCAATGTGGTATTGTCCAAGTTAATAAAAAAACTTAAGCTGGCTCCTGATCTCAACTACACTCAATCATATGGTACAGCTGGCATGGCCCAAACTTGAGCCATTAGTGCTTACTCTGCCCTGCTCATGAGGTTTTGGAATTTTCTTATTGCATCCCCTGTGGTTGTCCTCAAAAACAAATTTACAATCTCCTGGTTGGTACACAAAACCTTTGAGAGTACAACAGGATTGTGAGCCTTAGAGATGGGTACTTATCACTCCTAGGGTATGAGATCCCTTTAATCTTTGAAGAACCCCCACGTCTCCCGGGAAAACGCCTTAAGACTTACATGCTTGAGTACCCCACTGGTATCTTCTCACTCAAGTAAAGGACTCATTTTTCCAATATGTGTTCCCCTCCTCCTTCCTGTCCTGAAGAGGAAGGTGTGCCTCTTCTTGCCCCCGTAGCTATTACCATTTATCCAGGCTCCCAAGTGATTATAGACTCCCAGATATCCTACAAGCTTCCTGAAAAATCTTTTCTGGAGCTATATTCACCTGATTCCCTAAGCTGTAAAGAGCCTCAGTTATGCCCTGGGATTTTGGACCAAACTCATAAGGAGTCTGTACAGCTGTTGTTGGCTAACCTAACTTCCCTGCCTATGCAGGTGACCAAGGGCCAGGTTATTGGGCATGGTTGCATATTAGGTTCTGAGCAAGTAGTGTCCCTCTACCCCTTTGGAATGTTTAGTGATTTCAACTTGCCTGAAGGAGACCCTCAGGTTCTCTCCCTGTTGACAACCGCAGACTTCCCACAACTGTCACCCATTCAACAAAAAGATGTTCTGGAACTGTTAGATCAGTTTAAGGATATCTTTGCCTTGGGACCCATTGACTATGAACTATCAAAGGGGGTTATTCACCAGATCAATACAGGTGATGCCCCACCCTTTCATGCCAAACCTTACTGCTGCAGCTGGGTAGAGGATGCTCAGGTCTCTAAGGAACTTAAGCAGCTCTTAGATGCTGGGCTACTAGCTTCCTCTCAGAGCCCTTGGGTCTCCCCATTATTAATCCTAAAGAAGAAGGATGGAGGCCATCACATTGTGATGGATTACCCCCGCCTAAACTTGCTCACCAAAAAAGACTCTTATCCTCTGCCTAGATCTGATGATGCACTTAGAAGATTAGGGGTCTCAAAGTTTTTCTCTGCTATGGATCTTGCCTCAGGATACTGGCAGGTTGACTTTTCTCCTGAAGATAGAGAAAAGGCTGCACTTATCACCTCAGAAGGCCTTTTGAACCCACTTGTATGCCCCAAGGACTCTGCAATGCCCCTGCTACATTTCAACAGGCATGGACTCTATCCTGCAAGATTTGAAGCTCTCCTGTGTCCTCATATACCTTGATGATATTACTGTGCTCAGCTCCGCCTTTACTGACCATTTAGACTACCTCAAAGCTGTCTTCCTTAAAATTTGGGAGGCAGGCCTGAAACTAAAACCCTCTGAATGCTCCTTTTTTAAGGAACAACTTGAATTCTTGGGCCACAAGGTCACCCAAACTGGAATACACCCTATGAATAGTAAGGTGGAAGCCATTTCAAAAATGCTGCCCCTCACAAGCCTACAAGAGGTCCAAGTGTTTCTTGGTATGATGGGATACTATTGACAATTCATGGCTGATTTTGCTGAATTAAGCAAACCTCTTGTCTAACTCCTTTTCAACATACTCTTTGAGTGGACTGACAGCCAACAACAGTCTTTTGAAGTGCTGAAAGCCAAGCTCAAAGAGGACTCTATCCTAGTCTACCCTGATTATGATAAAGGGTTTATCTTGTACAATGACGCAAGCAGAGTAGCTGTGGGTGCCATCTTAGCCCAACTCAACAATGAAGGCGTAGACCAACCTGTGGTCTACTCTTTGTGGGTCCTCAACAAAAACAAGAATAATTATAGTGTCACAGAAAAGGAATGTCTAGCTGTTCTGCATGCAGTGAAACAGTTCAGACACTAAATTTACAGAACTCACTTCACGGTAGTTACAGACCACTCCTCTCTAAAGTGGCTGCAACAATTAAAGGAGCCTGAGGGTTGCCTAGCTTGTTGGGCCTTACGCCTGCAATGGTATGATTTCACCGTAGTACATTGTCCTGGTGCACAACATCAGAATGCTGATGGTTTGTCAAGAATGCCCATACTAGACATTCATCCCACTGACGCCAATTGCCTATACAAATTGATAGGGTACCCTGACTCCTGGACCACTGAACCAGAAGACATTTGTCTGGCCCTGCAATTCCTATCAAAGGACACTGTGATTTGAGATAGACAACTCTTCAGGAAAGTCAACAACGCTTTTCTGCCCTACATCTGTCCTAGCATGAGGGTTGCAATCATCCTTCAAGCCCACATTGACATGGGACACAGAGGCATAGCAAAGACTTATGACTGGTTGTGCAAAAACTTCTATTGGGAGAATATGCGCCTCCTAATTCCTGACATCCTTGCCTCCTGTCATTCTTGTCAGCTCCAACGCCCCTGACCTTCACAACATCAGTTCAAGCTAATCCCCCTAAGCCTGCCTTCCACACTGTGAGTATTGATGCGGTCGGGCCTCTCCTGCATTCTAGGTCTGGGTGTCAATTTGTCTTGGTAGCTGTCAACAACTTTAGCAAATGGGTTGAAGACAGAGCAACCAAAGATATAACTGCCAAGACCACTGCTAATTTCTTGTTGCAAGACATCTTCTACCGTCATGGTTGCCCTCAAGTCCTGCTTTCTGACAATGGGACCAACTTTAATGCTCACCTCATAACGTCCATTGTAGAAGCTATGGGTACACATCAATCCTTCTCTGCACCATATAACCCATCAACCAACAGGACTGTGGAACAAGCAAACTCCACCCTTGTGTCCATAATGCAGAAGCTTACCCTCTTTAATGCTGCCAATTTTTATATGTTCCTCCCTGCTTCCCTCTTTTCTTATTAACTCAGTAGACACCAAGTAACTGGTCAGTCCCCTTTTGCCATGCTGTATGGGTGTGAAGTCACAACCCCTTCAATCTTGTGACCCCTTTGATCAAAGTTGATGCATCTGTCAATCCTAAGGCCCATGTCAAAGACTTAACTAATTGTATAATTGACATCCAAGCAACAGCATATTTCACTACCTACAAGGTCAAACCCCTGGAACTCTTGCCCTCTAATACTTCCAAAGCCCCCCTCCCTGAGTACCAAGTGGGTGACCTAGTCCTCTATTATCAAAATTGTACTAGAGGATGTGTGCATAAGCTAGACTCCCTCTGGGTTGGACCTTGTGAAGTCACCTACAAGAAGGGTATCAAGTATACTGTGAAGCTATTGTCCTACGGCTGTCCTTTTGCCCAGGTACACTCTAAATTTCTCCGCAAATATCAACTCCCTGTGTCCAATCTTGAGGGAGGAGATGTCAAAAATTGCGCCATTAATGCCATTTCAATATGGCCTTCAAATATTGATATGTGCAAAGATTTAGTTGGTTTTGCTTTTGATTTTGGGAATTCCTTGCCTTCTGCAAATGGGTCTGGTTCAATATCCACCCCTTCTAGAATGCCATACTTGTCCTTGACTGATCCTGGCATGACCTCATCCCAACGTGACCCCTTCTGCCACTCTGTCTACCTAATGAGTTATCATTGACCCTTGTCTACTATTTAAGTAGAATCATTTCTCCTAATAAAGACAAGTTTATCCACATTTGTGTTGACTTTAATATTCTTCAAGCTTTTCCCTTTCTTTTTTTCCAAAAGGAATTTCACATCTTTTATTCCAGGAAATTAAGATACATACCCTTAATTTTGTCCTGAAGGCTAACCCAAGGCTAGCTTTGAACCTCAAATCTTTTGTTATTAAGATTTCCTGCCATGTCCTCCAGGATTTCATCCCCAGGAGCCAAACACAACAATTATCCAATACAATAACATTGATAAAACCCAAAATAGTGACTCAGGGTTGCTCCCAAACCAATTTTAGAAATTCAAAAAATGTATCACTGTTGTACAAACCCTTGATCATTTGATATAGCTCAATACTAAGGAGACTAAGAAGGGTTACCATAGAATACACAACAGAACACACAGTTGCACACCGGGACACACCATACTTTTCACCTTTAGGCACATAGTGTCAGGGATCCAAGCTTGGACAGCCGGCCCGTTGTTTTCTGGGATTACACAGGCAGCGGGTTTTGCAGGTAGGGCCCACCACAAGATTAGAGCTAACTTAATAAAGTATGAGACTAAATTCCTAACCCAGGACCACAGGCTGGCACATGGAATTATAGTGTCAATCACCCCAGTGAGGGTGATATACACAATTACAAGCAACAAATTTGTGTAGTCCAAGGGAAGTTTGGGTGTAGACATGGGCATTGGCTTTGGGGTAATTGGCAGTTCCATCTCCAGTTGATATACAAACAGAAAATTGTTCTTGTCTCTGAATAGGCAGAGCTTGGTGTAATGCCAGAGGGCCTTGTCTGTTGTATCTTACTTGCAATTTGTACTGGGCTAGGGTATCTTTTCCAATTATATTCTCAAGGGTAAATTCCTTGTATTTGGGCTTCAAAGGGTATTATGTAAAGTGAACGGGACCAAAGGGAGCACCAGGTGGACACTAAATTGCAGGCAGAAGGACTGGAAGTCCTTGAGCTGAACTGATAAATGGCAAGATTAAAATATGGCAACAATTGGGGAAACAAATGTCTTGTAACCTTTTGTTTAAAAATGGCAATAAAGTTTTAGCGCAGGGTCTCTGGGTCTATGTAGTACTCCACTGCCAAACCTACATTTTTCCATTTGGGGTTCATCATAAGATTTGGAAAACTTAGGCCAGGTGGCCAGGGCAACAGGGTTCTTGAGCGGCAAAATAGCACTGCTGCTGGGGGCTTGCTCATTAGTTGAAATCTTGGGAAGGTTCTTTAGGCCATTCTGTTATCAAGCTATGGTCATGGGGGCAGGTCTTAAGCCTGTGTTTACCTCTGGTAGTGGGTTTTTATTGGCTACTTGTATAGACTTAATGCTCATGACGTTAACAGTAGGGATTTCTCTGCCTTCATCAGGCAAGTTGTTAGGCCCTTCCTCAGGTGCTGTAGCTCTTAAGTTTTTCTGGTATTCTCATTTTGGGGATTAGGCTTGGCCTCAGCTTGAGGGAGCTCAATCCCAAAAAAATGTGGGTGGCTGGTCCTTTAGTCCTCAGGGCTGGTAGCCTGCAGGTGGTTAGTTTCAGGGTTTTAATCTTGCTCTTGGCCCTTGGTTTTGAGGGGAAGCAAATTGTCAATCCTGACACATAGCCATATTCATTGTGCATGGACAATACAAAGGACAATTTTTCAATGTAGATGAACTTGACTATCCCTTTCTACTTGATAGCAGCTAATGTCTTGGTGTATTTTTGATGGTACTCAATATTCATTGGGCTATTGCAGTTGTACAGAGAACCCCCAAGTTTTTCCCAAGAGATTCTCAAACTTCTGACAGCGCAATAACAAGTTGAAACCAAGGCTTTAATTCCAAAAAACATTAAACCATTGACTGTATATTTTCCAGTTCAATATGACAGTTTTGATTGATACACTGACAAATGGCCCACTTATGTTCCTTATCCAATAGGATTGGTTTGCTCTTGGATTTCTTCAAAAAGAGAACAGTGCCTGTTTTCAGATAGGTAGTGTGGAGCCTATGGGCAGTTTTATCCAAAATCCCAATGATGGCTGTGGCCTTCTTATAGTCCTGGGTCTACTTAATGAGCCTGATAAAGGTCCTCCAGGTAGTGTTGGGAATGTCATGGTACTTTGGCTTTTTGGTGTTGGGAAGCAACTCCACAGGCTCAGCCATAACTCAGGGCATAGGCATCTTGTTGTAGATGTAAGGTCTGAGACTACAGGGTTTTATTGTAAACTAAAGCCTTTAATTCAAGAATCTTTATATTGATTAAATAAAGGAAAGTAGGTAAAGTTTGTAACAACAACTGAATTAAAGCTCCTAATAGCTTATAAGAGGCAAAATAAGGACTAAGAAAAATAATCAAGCCTAAGAAAATAAAATGAAGTTGAGTCTTAATGACAGAGTACTGAGTTGAAAATTCTATTTCAAGGTCAAGGTATTGATTACCACTGACTGGTGGTTTAAAACTATCCAATAAAAAATTTTGGGTGTTGCTAAAAAGGTTGCCTAACTGATATTAAAGGTAGTCAAAGGGACTCATAAAGGTAGCTAAGATTCAAAAACAGAAATAAAATAAGAGATTTAAGGGAAGAAAGAAACACAAGCCACAAAACCTAACAAGTACCTTTTGGGGTGCAAGGCAAACAATATAAACTTAGTGTTGAGACTGGAAAACTCAAGCCTTTTATTTAGCCTAAAGAAAATGAGGTGCAAGTTAGAGAGCTTGAGTTTAACCAAGGTTGGTTAAGGTGCATAAATAAATGGAGGCAAATTTTGAAATTCATGTGTGATATAGTTAACTTAAAAAAGGTAAGTACAAAGTTAAAGGGAAACAAGAGGAGAATTGTGGCTTATACAGCAGTAGTTAACTATACATCATAGTTAGAAGGTGATGGAAAAATGGGTCTAAGCTTGAGTGCAAAAAAAGAGGAAAGGGAAAAGGTAAGAGCTTTGGATCTTAAGTGATTAACTTTAGAGTATAGCTTCCAAGTTTGAAACCCACAAGAAAACAAAGTAAGTTCTGGAAAGATTGTTAACCGTTGTTTAGGTTCTTCATAAGTGGAAAAAGACCAAAAGAAAGATACTGATGAATGAAGTATTTAGTGAGAGATAGAGTGGTTCATGATTGAAAAGTTTGGAAATAAAAGAATCAAGTTTCAAGAAGATGATAGCTATCAGCATAAGAAAAAGGTGATCCTGACAGTAGAAGACTGCAAACTTCTTTAGCACCTGATGTCCATTAGTGGTTTGGTAGTATTGTGGCTCTTCATTGTCATCTTGCCCTTTGTTATCACTCACATAAGGCTCAAAATGTGGTGTAAAGGACATGCTTCACCTTCTTCATTATAGTAGCCAGAACATCATCACAGCGGTATACTGGGTTGTACACCAAGGGCACCCTCTCAGTGGTGACGGCATTTACCGTTTTGGTGGTGACAACCTTGGTGTATTTTCTGGTCAGCTTCTGGACCCTGAGATTTATGCTCTGTGCCATTGCACTCTGTGCCCCTTGAGCTGGTTGTGTAAGTTCAACCTCACCAATGTTTTCTCCTCTCCTGTCTCCTTCCTGAGTAGGCACTTGTGTTGCACTAACTCTGTTCTTTGACCCGTGGGGTCAACTGCAACCACAGTGCACAACAGGTCTATTGTTACTCTACTGTTGTAAAGCTTCCATTTTGATATAAAAATAAAATGAGCTTGAAATCAGTTTACATATATAATTAATTTATTTTGATTTTTATCTGTCTATATATAGTAGCCTAAAGGCTTGTAGTCAGTACTGTTTATTTCAAATTAGGGCTTAAATTTTATATATTCATTATTTTTGGTTGTAAATGTGTACTGTTAATTGTATGTTTTATAAATGTCAGAAAATTGCGGACCATGGTATTTTATCATCTACCAGATGATATCCTAAGTCTTCTATCATCAGGAAAGCACAGAGAACCTGTGACTTTGGTGTAACCTTTGGCCCAGAATATTTGTTGTCATCAAAAGTAGCAAGTCTGACAGGGCCCAAAGACCAAAGGATTTGGGACGGTTCTTCCTACTTCTGGATATAGGTTCATGTTTTGTTGTCTCTATATATTACTATAGGAATTAATACTGTATGACAACAGTATCATATTTTATTCTCCACTTAAAGCCTAAGAGGGGTTCACATTAAGGAAGTAAGACTTGGATCAATCATCAAGTCAATAAGAAATTGTCAGTCTTTTATTCTAATGGACTGGCTTTAAGGCTGCCTGCCTGCACACATGCTATCCAAGTTAGCTCACAACACTAGATTAGACTGAAGTAGCATTAGGGTGAAACAGAAGGAGGCCCAGCCTTTTTGGGATGGTTTTGACATAAGCTTTCTTGATATATTCCACAGATTGGTACCCTTTCTGTCTACCTGGGCCACTTTTAGGGCTAGCTAGCAAGTAGTTGGCTACTAGTTCACAGAGATGATTGTTTCACTTAACCAGAGCTACTCTAATACAATAGGCTCAAAGCCTTTTATCTTAGAGTGTTTGGCCTGTGTGAGATTAGGCTGATTAACCACAAATGATAAGGCTAATCATTGCACGCAGATCATTATCAGTTACACACTGTATTATCATTAGCTTTATACTCTATTAAGCGTAGTAATTATATGCCCTATAATCACCAATATATTATAATGGATATGGCAGTTATACGCCATATAATCACTAATATATTATAATGGATATTGCAGTTATATGCCGTATAATCACTAATATATTATAATGAATATGGCAGTTATATGCTGTATAATTAACAGTTTAATATAATTAATATTGGCATTATACACTGTATAAATGTTAGCCAATATAGTGATTATCACTTGTTACACGGTGTGTAATCATGTAATCATCAATTGTATATTGCTCATTCCATCCTACTGGACGTTGTATCAACTCAGTCCCACCCAACCTGATGGACATATATGAGTATATCAAACAAGTGATGTGCATATGGCTAATAGATACCAAGTTTGGATCAGCACTACACAGAGTATAATTGGGTTCCTTATTGGTTTGGGTCAGCATTACACAGCAGATAATCCACAAGTTGATATTGGATTGAGTCTGCTATAAGACGGCATATAATCCCCAATTTGACCTGTTGCATTAATAAGCAGAAGGCTCGCCAGCCAGAAAAGAACTACTGATTAAGCCCTACAAATAGAATGCCAGAATTCCACCTTCCAATGTTGGAAGACAGATTAAGGACCATTTATAAGCGTCAACTAAATACAGCGTAGTTCTCAGTGCAATAATAGGCATGTAAGATACAGCCAATCAATAAATGACAGTAGGCTAGCTCAAGAAGAGCATAGGCTGTAGCTGAAGTGCCATGTACGCCTGCTAAGGCCAGTAGCAACACACGTGCCAAGGACAGCCAATCAGGATAGACGCAGCCAGCAAAGATGGACCTATTGCAAAGGTAGCCACTGAGAACTGTCTGAAAGGACAAGAACAAGAGTTGTTGCAGTATATATTGATACAGACACCTTAAAGGACAAAAAACAAGTTCCTAGTTACACCTGGATAGATTGCAGCTGCTGGCTAGATTGTACTCCAGTTTCAATAAATGTAATTATCTTCAAAGTTCTATTCTATTGTAGTCTTTAGTGCTCTTGCATAGGATTAGGTAGAGTACATTGACAAGGCTAACATCTATCTTTAGCTTTGAACATATAGCAATAACCCAAGTTGCTCAACAGCCTGACAGCCCAGTCCATTTTAGACTCTTCTAAAAGTGTTTCCAATGACAGCCCATGTGATTACCCTTGTTTTAGGATATGATTAAAGTTTAGAGTAGTAATTATTATGAGAAGCATGTTTGAGGTGGTTTTTGAGTAAGACTAATTAATGAGCAGTAATTGCATGTTCCATTAGTTAATTGCAATGCATGAATTTTTTAATGCCAGGATATGATTTGATCATTGATTCATTGATCACTCTACCCTCAGCCCGCATCATTCTATTGAAACCATTCCTAAGAGTGGTTGACAGCTGGCACACAATAATTGGTTGAATCCATTAATTAGACAATATCCCAAAATCCTGACAATAAATTTGAAATTTTTATTAATTTTTGTCCCAAAACAGACACTCAGACCATTTATTTCCTTTTCATATTTTAGATTGCATGTCTTAATTAGGACAAACTGGTACTTTAAATTGAGAACCTAAACATAAAAATGTGGGATTGTCAAATCATTGATCCAAATTTTGAATCACATTTGTGGGCAACTCAGCTGAGTGAAAAATAAAATGTTTAATAAAATCAACCATTTAATTTGATGTTTTTGATTTATTTAAATTGGAAAGTCTTAAATGCTTTGAGCAGATAACTCAACTAACTAAAGACAAAACATATCAAACAAATGTGGGATTATAATGTACAATTTGGTATTTTCTTAAGTCTTATGAATCATAGACAACATGAAAAATTAGCAAATATGAAATTGCGGGATTGTCAATTCCAAGAACCAAATTTCAAATAAAAAATGAGATGAATTTGAAATAAATATAATTTATGGGTGTCTCAAAAAGAAAGATAAAAAATCAAGAGTGGATTTGTGCTAATTCTTTTAGGAATCATAGGCATTCTCAAAAAGCACCCTATTCCATTTTAGGGCAGCTAAAATTTAGATCCTACTATTCATCAACTTAACATACTTAATAAGGCAACTGTGGTAAGTTCAACTCCCTGGTACTTGACAAAGTGTCAAGTACTAGGGAGGCAAGTGCTGCATATGTGAATCTATTAGTATTTTTGGCTTAACTGATTTTAAGCTAATTTTTACTAGTAATTTAGGGGTCCAAACCCAAAAACCAAGGTTAAATTTACTCAAACTCAACTCTTTTTAATAATTTGGTTAGCTAAAATACCAATTTGAGGGGCAATTTATAAGTAAATTTACTAATAGAAATGAAAAAACCTGTGTTCAGCACTAAAACAAAAAGTGACCAGTTTGACACTTTTTAAGCCAAAATTTAAGTTTATTAATAAAATACATATGCGCTTATATAAAATTTGTTATTTACTATTATATTTTTATTATTAGTGTCCATAGTTGTCAATTAGGCTTCCAAGAACCAAAATACTGGATTTAGTGGTATAGACATTAATCAAATATACCACTTGTTTTACACTGTCATTCCCAGGTTTGTGGATTAAGTGGTACCACATAAATTAAGCCCAATTTATTAAGAGATTTAATATGTAATTTATAAAATCAGAAGCTTGACTCTCCCTCTGTTTGACTCTATCCACTTGTCACCTGATTGATTTTGTATTTAACTAATTAAAGGCTCGGGATTAAGGCTAAATAATATGTGACACACTATGAGCAGCACTCAACACTTGTCATATTGACACTTTAACTTGGGGATTATTACAGAGAGCTTCTTAAAGTTTTAACCAACACTATGGTAAATAAGTCACTCCCAGCTCCTCATAGCATAAATTAAATACTAACAAACACCTTCTACTCATTTACTTTTTTAAATTCTGTTGTATTTTTTATTTTTGAGCATATGAAACTGCCTTGCTTTTGGGTTACCTTTCAAACCTGTTTTAAATTTAAGAAAGTTTTATATGTAAAAAACATAGTAAATTTGATTTTTCTTCTTGACTCTGGCATACTCAACAGTGAGAATTCAGCTTTTTTCACTCAACAGTATGAATTCAGCTTTTCCCAGCTGATCAACAGTGCCAAACTTGACACTTTACTATGTTTTTAATTTTCAACTCCCAATAAAAAAATTCCACATAATAATTATTTATTTTTTTGCAATTATAATCTACTACTTTTCCTGCTACTCTCCATATAAATTTTATATATTTTTTATTTTAATTATAATTTTACATTGATTTAGCACTAAGATGTTATGCTGGACCTAACATCTTTGATGCTTCATCATATATTCACTCATTTTCTATGTTTTAACCTTTATATCTATACTTTGAGTTCCTATTTTGCTTTATTTACTTTGTTATGTTTTTTTCTTGATAGATAAAGCTTTATTTGCATAATTTTCATTTAACTTTTACTTTGCTTTACCTCTTTGTTTATATCTTTCATACTGTTTTGTTTATAAAACTAAACTTTTCTTTAGCCAAGATCATCCAGATCCAACAAGCCTATCAAGCGCCAAGCCTCCAAGGGCTCCAAGGAACCAGCCATCACCCCCAAGCGTGTCAAGAAGCCTTCAAAGACAAAGTCTCCAACTCTATCTCCCCGACCCCATCTCCTCCTACTCCTCCCCCCTCCACCCTCATCTTCAGCTTCTTCCCCCAATTCCTCAAATAAAAGTGATGACTCCCTCATTGAACACTCTTTTTACAGTCAGAGACCAACTCCAAACCCATCAAGGAATGCCATACCAAGAAGTCAAAGGCTGCCAAGGAGCCCACCTCTTCTTCTGTTAAGAAAAAGGAGGCATATAAGCAGGCCTCAAAGAACCCTTCCCCTTCTCCTCCTGATGGCTCTTCCCCCCTCCCTCATCTGACCCCCAGGATGATCCTGAGGAGTACTCCAAGAAGTTTGAAGCTTCTGGCCACGTGGCTTGGGATCCTCTGGCCATCCACAATATCTGCAATGTGGACAGAGAGTTCAAAGTCCCCAAGCGCTTCCCCCGTTTTACCCATCATGTCAGTAAAGGGCGGCCCTGGCTATGTTGCTGACAATTACATTTTTAACTGTGATAATCAAAGGCGCGCCACCAAGAGCAAGCACTTCATATGTGAGTATAAGACTTGTGGGGCCCAGCTAAACACCAAGGGCTGGGTGCAAGTAACTACCAAGAAGGGGGAGCACTCTTGTGAGCCCCCCAATCAGCTTATAACCTGGATGCTGAAATAGTACCTTGTCCAGGTGATCCCATCATCCTCTCACCTCCGCGCATCAGATCTGGCTATAAAGGCCCTGCAACATCTCAAACCCAACAATCTTAAGTTGGTAACAACCCAGGAACAGTTGGTTAAGTTCATAAGTGATAAGTGTATCACTGTCAATCCCCTTCCCCCCAAGGCTTTGGATGTCCTCTTGGAGCTTACGCTCACCCACGAGCTCAAGCAGCTTCCAAGTGGGGAGCGCTTCCTCCTCCATGATGATGGTCCCGCCACCAAAGACTGCATAATCTGCTATGCAACTCAGCAGAACCTGCTGGAGTTGAAAAGGGCTTCAACCTGGCTAGTTGATGGTACCTTTGCCACTTGCCCCCAGATGTTCAAGAAGCTCTGGATGATCCATGCCTAGATTGACATCCGGATGATTCCACCCACGTTCTTTCTTCTTCCTGGGGCCACTGAGGCCATCTACACCCGTGCTTTTATCCATCCTTTGCCAAGCACTTTCCCTCCTTCCTGACAACAACAATGCCAAGAAGACCCCCCCTACACCTGCGCCAACCCTCCTGCCTCTGACAAGGACCAGGCCACCCTGGACTCGGAGAAAAGGGTGAGGCTAAGAGCTCTTGGGCCTCACGTGTGCATCATGGACTTTAAGCCTACTCAGTTCAATACATTTGAGCAGCTGTTCAGAAGGAAGGTGCAGAGGTGCCACTTCCACTTCTGCCAAGCAGTTGCTTGTAACGTGCAGGCCCACACCAAGCTTAGTAGGTTGAGCCAGAGGGACACTTCAGACACCTGCAAATTTGTGCTTGCACAATTTAGTGCCTTGGCTTTTTTAAAGCCAGAGCACACTGCAATGGGGTTTGAGGTGCTCTCAAAGGATCCATACATAGTGAAGCACCTGGAGTTCAAGCCTTTCCTTGAGTACTTTAAGCCCAAGTGGATTGGGAAGGTTGTCACGCAGAGGCAAGGCAAGGCCCACGCCAAGGCCAGCTGGAACGTGTACCGAGCAGCTGTCAACAGGGAGCTCAAGACCACTTTGGTGCTAGAAGCTTATCACAAGCATCTTAAGGCCAACTTTGGGCTTCATCAAAATTTCAATAAGTTCTTCACCCTCCTGCAGCATGAGCAAGAGAAAACCATCTCCAAGCTCAGAGATCTTGCCAACCGCGTCCCCCCACCAAGCCTACAACCCGCTCTACCCTCTTAACTAAGGCCATCCAGGGTGTGGCCAAGAACAAGTATAAGGCCTCTGAGCTTAAGCAGCAGCTTGAGCTTATTGCCACTGCCCTCCTGGAAGGGACTAAAATGAAAAGGGGAAAGAAAGATGAAGAGTAAAATTGCTTGCTCAGTTATATGATTTTTACTTTTAACTTTTTAGCTTTAATTTTTACTTTTTAGTTTTGATAATTCAGTTTTTAGTTTTGATTTTTGATTTTTTGATTTAATTAGATAGCACTGAATATTTTATGTATACATGGCAAGTTTGATATGAATATTTATAGTTGAAAGTGATTGAAATATCTTAATTTTTGTTAATTTACTAGTAAAACATAAAATTTTCCCATTTGTACTTATATGAACTATATCAAATAAATGTTAATATTTCTTCATATTTTGCATAACTTTTATTGTTGATAATGTTCATTCTTGGTTCATTGGAATTTTATTTTTATGGTAATCAAAATATTTTTATAATAAAGAGTGTAAATTACATAGTAAAATGAGAAATAGTTGCTTATTTCTCCTTACTCTCATTAATTAAGATACAATTTTTATTGCATTTATGAGCTCTCTGTGGTCACTTTAGTATACCATAGCTTTAAACTTAATTTTTTATATTAAAAGTTTTCAGTACATCAAGATCTGTTAATTAAAAAAGTGTCAATTTCCAGTTGTCAATCAGGGAAAAAGCTGAATTCTCACTTTACTATAGTGTCAAGCACCAGGGAGTCAAACTTACCACAGTTGCCCTTAATAATAAATAGAATTTAATATTAAAATCTATTTTTATCAAGTTGATTTTTCCTTGTGTGGTGATTGTTCATTTTTTGTTGATAATGTCTTGTGTTTAATTGGATAGTTTCACCTCCAGTTGCCTTGGCAATAGGAAATCAAGTTGCCTCCCTGAGGCCAGCTGTGATTGCAGAGGCAACTTGATTTCCTATTGCCAAGGCAACTGGAGGTGAAACTATCCAATTAAATGCAAGCACATTATCAACAGCAAATGAACTATTGACACATCAAGGAAAAGACAACATGATAAAATAGATTGTAATATATAATTCTAATTTATTATTAGCATTTTTTAAAAGCTACTGTAAACAAGTATCCTTAATAGCAATACATGAATACATAGTGTAGTAAACTGATGTTTATATTTCCCCCTCCTTTCTTCCTTGAAAATTTCTAAGTTTTATGGCCCCCGGCGTAGCCAGGGGCCAAAAACTTTTAAAAATTTTCTGCGTCTTTAGGAGGGTGGCTCATATAGCATTAAATGGGTCTGTAGTTGCTATATTAGTGATTTGGAGTGCATAATATTGTATTGTTTCCAGGTTTAGACAATTTTACACCTCAAAATTTTCATGTCTAAACATGGTTATCAAAATTGTATTTTTTATTTGATTTTCCCTATTTTTTACTGCACATTCAATTGTGATTTCAGTTCCCTCAATTATTATATGAGTTTACTAGTGGCATTCATGTTGCAACCAAAATTCCATCCTTGCCTTATACATATCTCACAATACACAGGGGGCACTCAATGAGCTGCCCCATGATGTGTTTAACATGGATTAATCTGATAGCAGTGTCAAATTACAGGGACAATTTAATAAATAGGAGGCTGCCAATTCAACATGCTGATCCCCATGCAGGTTATTCCACAGTCCCAAATCTTATATATAACATGCCACTGTGCCACCCCTGGTTGTCAGGATTGACAATTTTTCCCCTTGAAACCCAGGCTCAAGAGCAGGTTTTTACCCTGACCCCAAAAACCTGCAGGCTTCCAGCCCTAAGAACTGAGGGGCTGTCTTCCCGTGTTTTCTTGGGGTTGAGCCCCAGCAAGCCAAGGCCAAGAGTGATTTTTCAAAAGGTAAGCCAGTCAAACCAAAGAAATCATTGCACATAATGGAGGACCAATCAAGGCGCTAATAGAGGCAAAGAAATTCCCACTATTAGCTTCATGAGCTTGAAGTCTACTCTAGTGGCCAATCAAGAGCCATCCCCAGAAGAAGGCACAGGTCTGTGGCCCAGCCCCATTACCACAACCTTAGAGCAAGATAATCAAGTTGCCAATTTGAGATCTTTGACCAATGAAAGAACTCCTAACTAAGGTGACATTTTGCTGCTTCTGAACCCAGGCGTTCTGGCCACCCAGCCCCACATTTCCTGATATCTTGATGAAGCCCTCATGGAAAATACTAAATTTGGAGGTGGGGTGCTATATAGACATATAGACCCTGCGCTCCAACTATATTGTCATTTTTGAATAAAGGTTATTTTATTTTGGCTTCCACATCTGCTACCTTATTTTGTATTTGCCATCTATCAAATTATTACAAGATCCTCTGGCTCTCCTGCTCCTCTGCCTGCAGATTTCTGTCCTTCTGGTGCTCCTGTTGGTCCCGTCCATTTCACCAAGTACCCTCTAAAGCCCAAGTATAAGTATTACACCCTGGAAAAGATCCTTGAACTTGATTCTTTGGCCCACATTCAATCTGAAATTAGATAAACCTGCCAGGGGCCCAGGATTCTATTAACACCTAAGTTGTTCAGAGGAAAATTCAACTACCTACCTACAAACTCAATGTGGAACCACCTGTGACTCCTAAGCCAATGCCCACCTCCTCACCCAACCTCCCAACCAATCACTCTAGCAAGCTGTTTAAGATTGTGTATATCACCTTCACAGGGGTGATAGACACTATCATCCCGGCTGCCGGCCTGTGGTTGTGGGTGAGGAAGTCCTTCTTCTACCTCTTTAAGTTATCTTCTCTCTTGTGGTGGGCTCTGCCTGCAAAAAACCTGGCCTTTTTAATCCCTGAAAATGACAGGCCAGCTGCCCAAGCTTGGATCCCTGACAACAGTAACCTTGTGGCTTTCCCCAGTATAGTATATTAGTCATAATAATAATAAATAAACATCACATTATTATTCTTATTATTTTACTTTCTATTGAACTGTTATCTTTCCCAATCAAATAATGAACTATCATTGGTTCAGTTGCAATAGCAATAGCAGTGGTAGGTTAACACCCTACCTAAAAGAAAAAAATTCCCAATAAAGGACAGAGTACAGGCTTTATGGCTACTCCACACCAGGAAACCTTCCTCCCTATCCCTGATGGGCACATATCAAAGGGATACATTATATATCAGGACTAGTTGGTACTCACAAGCGTTTATAACCATCTCTTTCTGGGGTAATACAACACCAGTGTCACACTGCCACAGTTATACCTCTCTTAATGTATGCTGAATCTCCAGCTAGAGTCCTTTGCAGGTGGTTTAGAAGAAGCCAACTGAAAATTTTGGCTCCACTCCAAAGAATTCTGCCTCCGTATTTGCCAAGTACCTGAACCCATGTGGGTTGTCACGCAACTGGGCGCCTCACAGGGCCTTCTGAAGTATGGTTCACCAACTGGGCCAGTCAGGAATATGAAGTTACTTGGACCACCTTCAGGAAAACCTCCTGATCCTGCTACAGCAAGTCCTTATTGACCATTGTAATGGGAACCTCTCTACTTGCTATCAAACAGACAGGCAGTGTCACTGAGTACCTTGCAGCCTGGCAGCAAGGACTTGCCACCGCTCCAAAGCCATCACTGACAGAAATGCAATGCTACTCACAGTCATTGTCAGTGGGCTGAAGCCCAACATATGTCAATAGGTTCCTGTAGGGCACTGCACCTCCATCAATGACTGCTACAAGGTCATTGTGGAGGCTAACAATTAGGCATCAATGGGGGTTTTAAGATCTAACAATGTCCCCTCTCAACCTTGTCCTGCGCCTGGCAGCGCTTACAACCAAGTAGGCTGCCGTCAATCTTGTTAAAAAAATTGGGCCAACCGCCCCCACAAGGGGGAGCTCCAGTTGACCCAAATTGAGGATTTGGGAAAAGCCTGGGGTTTTAGACTAAAAGCTTCTGCAACCCTGCTTGAACCACACTCTCAATATCTCCTTGCCAAGAATCCCTACAACTACAGTGTGCATAAGGTTGATACCTTAGACATGTTTCAGGTCCATAGTGGCAACCCTGTTCTCCAAGCCATTTATTTGTCAAATAAAATCACCTGCTTGGCCTACCCCTTTTGTTTCTGTAAGAACACCCATAAACGTTTGGTAGACACTGGGGCCAATCACACCATAATCAACCAGGAATTCACAGACTCCCAACAGCTAGACCAAGTACCCAGTTGCTTCAAGGCAGTACATGTGGCCAACTCCTGTAGGGTGTCCATCACTCATGAGACGGTACTCTTCTCTATGAGAATGGTAAACATTCAGGTTAAGCTCTCTGAGCCAATTATGGTGGGGCTTAGCCACAATGTCATTGATGGCCTTGACTGGATCCAACAGAATTGACCATGTATTGACTGGGACACCTGTGATCACACTCAACCAGAATGGGGTAGGCTTCCAGATTTATCCCATTGAAATGAACAAATTACTTCATGACATTGTGTTTGTTTACCTCACAGAGGCTGTCTCCTACAACTTCAAAGGGGGAAGCTGGACTTTAACCAATGTTCAGTGGAAGTCATTTTCTCTGAACCCACAACATTGCCCCCTTGGACATTTCATCACCTCCAGCACTAGTATCACTTCTTGAGGAGTACAAGAATGTATTCAGCAAAACACTAGATCAACTGTCCCCTCCAAGAGAAATACATCATGCTGTTCAGTTAAAAGGGTTACTTCCCAAGGCACATCCCCTCTATTGTTTGACGCCCAAGGAAGACAAAACCCTTTGTCAACACCTCATGGACGCGCTTGACAAGGGCTTAATCTGCCCCTCTCTCTCACTATATGTGGCTGCAGTCTTCTTTGTAACCAAGAAAGACAGGGCCCTCTGCCTTTTAACCAACTACCACACACTAAAAAAGGTGACAGTCAAGAACAAGTACCCCTTGCTGCTAATTAACAACCTGGTTGATACACTTGCAGGTGTGAAGGTCTTCAGTAAGATTGATCTCACTGTGGGGTACAACCAGGTCTGCATTGCGCCCAGGGACAAGGAAAAAACTGCCTTTTGCACACGCTATGGGTTGTTTGAGTGTTGTTTCATGAATTTTGGAATAATCAACGCTCTCTCCACCTTTACCATATTGATGAATAAAGCCTTTTAAGACCTGATTGAAAATGTATTGTTGTGTATCTTGACAACATTATTGTCTTCAGTCAAGACCAAACCACACATCCCAACACCTTTGTGGTGTACTCAACACCCTTCATAAAAACCAGCTGAAGGCCAAGCCTTCCAAATGCAAATTACTTAGGTCAGAGCTCTTGTTCCTTGGGCACAACATCTCTGCTCAAGGGTTAAAGCTGAACCCTGCCAATATAAAGGCAATCACAAACATGCCGCTCCTCCACTAATGTGGGCCAAGTGCAAACATTCTTGGACATGGTTGTATATGTGCAGAAGTTCATCCCCAACTGCAGGGAGCTAATTGCACCTCTCACTGAGATTCTAAACACCAAACAACACTTCCACTGGACACCTGCCAGAGACCAGGCCTTTGAGACATTGAAGCAAAGGCTTAAAACTGCACTGTACTACAATTCCCCACTTGGAATTGCCAGTAAAAACTCAAAACTGACACCTCTTACAGGGCCATAAGGGATGTACTAAGAGCAGAGACTGACAAGGGTGTATTTCTTCCAGTGGCCTACAAATCCAGGAAGCTTACAGACTCAGAGCAATGTTATCCCATACATTATAAGGGGTTGGTGACAATTGTGCACTGCATCAAGAAGTGATGTAATTACCTGGAAGGGGCCATGTTCCCACCCCAAGTCTTGACAGATCATAAATCTCTTCAGTATTTCATCACTCAGTCACACTTGACTTGGTGCCAGGCAGGATGGGTCAAGCGCTTGTCCCTGTATCAGCTGCACATCAAATACAAACCCAAGAAAGAGCTTGTCACAGCTGACGCTCTCTCCAGACTATATGTAGTGTCCATCACGGGAGATGGCAGCTGGATCCAGACTGGCCCATACTCTACCTGCTTCATGAAGCTACTTGTTACAAAGACCTCAATTCTGTGACTATTTAAAAGCTGAAGGACAATTAAAGCCAGTTCATCACTGTTGCTAGCAATGTCTGCCGCCAGGCAGAGACAGGTAAAAAGACACCCTACATTCTCACTACACAACAAGGAGACACCATATTGCACTACTACTGCACTTTAGGTCATATCAGAGGATGTAACCTCTTCAAAATCATAAATCTTAAGGTTTGGTGTCCCTGTATGCGCAGGACATCCTTGACCTCCTTGAAATGTGTGTCCTTGTGAAAAAAATACATCCAAACCTGCATCACCCAAGTCATTTCTGCCAATCAAAGCCATAGATTCTTTGAACAATGGGCTTTTGACATTGTAGGGCCCCTTCCTGAAGACAAGCTGGGCAAGAATTAAATCATCACGGCTATTGACTACATTACCTGTTGTCCTGTGGCATGGGCAGCCACCAATCACCCTACCATCACAATCACTCAATTCATTGGCAAGGAGATTGTGGGATTCTTTGGACGCCCCAAGCGTCTCATCACCAATGGGGGACCTGAACTTGTAGGTAATTTTATGAAATCATACTGCGCCAAGAACTCCCTCCAACAAGTGATCACAACACCGTACCATCCCCAAGCCAATGAACACATAGAACGTCTGAATGGTTCTCTGGTACAACTAATTGCCAAAATCTTGCAGGAGCCCCCAAATTCTGTCTGGACTGAACATCTCCCTGCTGCTTTACTTATCTTACAATCCAGGATCAACAGGGGTACAGGTTTTAGCCCCAGTGCCTTGGTCTTTGGGACTCCTGATAGTCTGACAGGGGTGGAACAAGGGAAGTTTTATGGTCCATAGTTCCTGAGAAACCTCCCCTTGTAACTACTCCCTCCCTGAGCTAATGGTGTGCCAAGGCTTGCAATATAAAACAAGAGCAAATCAAGGGGGGACTAAGCATCTTGTGGCAAGGTATGCTGTAGGTGATCCTGTCTACACCCTTAATCCCAACGCCACTAAACTGGAACCCAATCACCTCAGGCCCTTCAAGATAGCTGCTGTCCACAACAATCACACCTATCAGCTTGAAGACGCCCAAGGAAACACCAAGACCCCCCATCACAATTGCTTGTGCCCCTGCTGTGCCATTACCACACAAAAGATATTTTTGCATACCTTCCCAGACTTTCCACAAGTCCCAATCCTGTGCCTGACAACAAACAGGGGGCAAGGGGGGTTAAAACCAAGATTTCATCCTTGACTGCTAATGTATCTCACAATACACAGGGGGCACTCAATGAGCCGCCCCATGACGTGTTTAACAACATGGATCAATCTGATGATAGTGTCAAATTGCAGGCACTTTCTACTAATTAGGAGTACTGCCAATTCAACTTTGCTGATCCCAGCAGGAGTTATTCCATAGTCCCAAACCTTATATGGAACACGCCACTGTGCCACCCCCTGGTGGTCTTGTAGCTTTCCCTTGTATAGTATATTAGTCACAATAACAACCAATAAACATCACCTTATTATTCTTATTCTTGTCCTTTCTATTGGACTGTTTTTTCCCCAATCAAATACTGAACTATCATTGGTTCAGTTGCAATATTCATTTATGATTTGATATTTGGTTCTTGAATTTTACAATCCTGCAATTCCAAAAAACAAAGTAAACTTAATGAAAATAGTTGGTGGATTTTAACATTTCAAATATGATTCCAGTTAATTCATTTTGTCTATTTGAAATATGCAGCTCAACTTGAAATTTACAAAGTGTCTATGAGTTCCTGCATTTTAAATATTCAAATAAAAATACAAAGAATTAAATTCAATTAAAAAAGACTATCCTGCAAATGTGATTTGAAATTTGGGCCAAGAATTTGACAATCCCACATTTTTATGTTTAGGTTCTGAAATTACAGTATGAGTTTTCTATCTACAAGAGGTAAATATTCTTCTCAACTCATTACTAGGAGAGCTCTTTTTATAGGGCATATATTCCTCTATCCATTATTACCTTCTGGCGCTTCTAACTCTTATTAGTCAGGCCACTGTTTCCCAGACTGTCAATTTCAGCCCCCAGAGCTAGGCATCCATGCTGTGCCAGCATGGGATCACAATTAATTACCGGACCTCATGTATGTTCAACAGGGTCCCTGTAGCATCTCATCCACTAATCCATGTAAATTCAATAATTTGTTACCCTTAGAATGGGTAATTTGCATTTGGGGTAAAATCCAGATGTTCAAAGGTTTGGCAGAGGCGCGTCCCATGGGAATATTCTGTCATATTCCCAATCCTTTGATCTAATTAGCTCAATTATCAGCCAATCAACAATTGTATTATTATTTTAGGATCAAGCTTCAGAGTAATACAGCAGTATTATTGGTTGTCTTAATATATTGGTGAGATTCCATTAATACTTACATCAAACTTGATGGTGGAGTGGTGTATAGTTGTTTCCAGCCAATGATTCAGACAAATGATGGTCAAGTCCACCATATTATTTCAAATTCTTGACACTGCTACTGTGCAAAAAATAGGGAGCTTAGAATTATCACTGGGGTGGCTGTTTAGAGAATCAGCTGCTGAAATTAATGATTGAAGGTATCTAGGAAGTAAAGTTGGTTACTTTGCACAAAAACCCAGGCTAGTTACTTGGAAAAATAAAAAAGGGAATTAGCACAAAAAGGATACTTGCCTTTGGAAGGCCTAGGTGAGGGACAATACTAGTACCAAGTACTATGGTCATTAGAAATTCAACATACCAGGCTATTAGTATAGGTATCAAATAAAATCAGAGAAATTTTTAAGAGAAAGCTGAAAATTCTCTCCAAAGCATTTTTCAATAAGGAAAAAATGCCAAAAGAATTGGTGAAACATTTGCAATTTAGTTTTGCTACAAGGGCAAAATCAAAGCAAATTGTTGAAGAAATCACATGAAAACAAGTCACTTAGTGATTTACTATGAAAACTAGTCAGTTTCAAGCATAGAGAAAAATTGAAGAAAAACATAGAAATTTTTCAGGGCATGTAGCACAAATTGCTAATGTTTTGGCCAATGAAACATTTGTTTCTTATTTGAATCTCAGTAAAACTATGAAAAAGGCAAAACACTTCAAATGTTCAAATATCTTTAAATAATAATATCATTGATTAAGTTTATAGTTTGTTTTAATAATTATTTTTCATTGCTTATAAAGACCAGAGCTTAATAAATATATAATATAACATTGGAAGAATGTTCTGTAATTGGATAGTGTAAGTTTGAAAGAATATTTTGGTATAGTAAAGTGTGATCACATACTAAGCTATGCTTTGAAAAGAACCAATATAAGGGGGAATAGCCTAAGACAAGGATATATATTAGGTTAAGAAAACATCTTGAAGGAGGATATAAGAGTTTTGATAACAAACCTATATGGATATAAGATCTCAGGTTTGAACATGTTTTCGATTTAAATCTTGAAGAGATCTATCCAAAGAACAGTTGATGAGCATCTGGTGGCTTCACAAAACATTGCAAGATACTTATAAAGGAGTAGCTGTTCAAAAAGGACTTAAAATAGTTGTAAATCAGAGGCTCTCTAAGGATCTTCCTTCTGTTGAATAAAGTCTTTTATGTCTCCTAAATATTTATAAAGTTTTGGTCATATATTTATTTCCCCATATATGTTACCCAAGTGTTGGGAAAGAGGAGCAGTAAAGGCAACATTATAGAAAGTTAGCAATGATACAAACACCTGGCGGTAAATGGATTGAGATGCTAAAGGGTTTAAAGGTCACACAAAGAGGACAAGAGTTTCTTAGTAGTGAGTTTTCAGAAATCTTCCAGAAATTATATGTAGCAAAAGAGTGACAAGCACAGTAATGATTAATAATACATGTCACAGATGCTAGGAGGTTTGTTAGAAAAGTGTTGGAAGAGTTTACCTGTCTGCAAGCACAGTAAAATACTCTGGGATTAGAACTCAGTCACTTGAAAAATATCACCCCAACCCAGTTGGCACCTGGCTTTGACCCAGGAAACACCTTGTTTTCTTCTGAAGAGCATCAGGAGCACTGTAGGTAGCTAATTATTTTTAATATAAGCTCTTTATTATCTCTGATGAGTAGATGATTAACCTGAATTTTTTTTATAAACTGAGCACTTTAAAATTCAAGAAATTGATGTTGTTCAGACACAGCATGAATTAAAAATGTTCTGGCTTCATCAGATAAAGCTACTAGAAGAAGATTAAAAATGGGTTGATTAAGATCCATCTTCTATTAATGTGTGCTACAATTGATTTTCTATAATAGCTTGGTATAAAGAGCTCAGATTTAATAAGATCCCAGTTTCTTAAGATCCAACAGCTCATATATGTTTGCTTTTTTAAATTGGGCCTTAAGGATATTATTGAGTAATATGAATTAGTAACTTTAGTTTTTGCCTTAAACTTTAAAGGCAGAAGCTTGAGCATATTAAAACCATCTCTATGGCTCCCTGTACCAAAGCCTGATTACTTTCTTCTCTTCTAATTAGGTATTACCCTGCAAGCTAACCTTGATTTCAATTATTTTAATAGTTATTGGTTTGTGTCAAGGCCCAGAAATGCCAGGGATTTGCAAGGCTCACATGCTGTGAAACCCAGGAATTGAACCCACAAGAAAAGTTATATTTCAATATCTGTCAGGAATATTCCTGATATAAACCAGATTTCTACTGAGGCACCATGCTGGGGAAAAATAGGAAATTCCACTGTCAAGAATTCACAATTTGATGTGGATTTTCCCCTATTAAGTGGGAAAAATAAAAATAAAATAAAAGTCAAAACGGGACTTGGCCTACACCAGATTAATTTATCATCTAGGCAGGCGCCCGCCAGCACCCTCTGCCAACCCCCAGCATCCAGCCAGCTACCAGAGGGCCTCTTGTCAGCCTCTGATCTACCTTCCAGCCCCCCGCTTGCCCAGCCATCCACCCACCAACTTGCTCCCTGGGCCCCAGCCTGCACCCAGCAGGCTAGCTGCTTGCCCACCTGCTTGCCCCCTGGATCCCAGCTGACTGCCAGCCTCCCACCCAGGTCCCAGTTCTCACTCCCCAGCCAATCAGAAACACCCACTCAATGCAACCAATCAAATAAGTCTCTGATAAAAGGGCATGATTTTAAAAATAATTCCTGCCCACCAGAAGAAAGCCAAACCCAAGTTCTACATATGAGCAATAATTTGCCCCATAGCCAATGGGGTCCTGATTCCCAGGTCACAAGGTTGAGTCCAGACTCTAACCAAACCATGTTTCCCAAGAAAAAAATAGATCATGAAGACCTCATGAATTACCATCACCACATGACCCCATGCCCAGGAAAGATCATTGGCCCCAGTCAAGAATGGCCAAACCCACAACAGATAACAGAAGAACAAGAGTTTGGCCATCTTCCCAAAAACCAACTGCCATTCCTATTTTCCAAGCTTTTGGGATCCCCCATCTTCTGCTTTCCACTCCCATTTTCAAATCTTTGTACAATGGGAGGCACTATAAATAAGGATCCCTCCTCAGTAATAGCTTGTGCTATTATTGAGTTTGATACCCTCAATAAAGCTAATTTCAACTCTCAACTTCCAATTCAACTCTTAATTAGTTTTCCCCAGCCAACAACCTCTAATCCAAGGAAGATGAACCTCCTCATCTTCACAGCTGTGCTTACAGCTTGCCTTGGAATTGGAGGATATCAACAGGGGCCAGAATTCTTTGGACCTTCACCAGAAGGGTTAGGTCATGGTTACCACTATGACCCTGGACAACTCAACTCTTTGAACATAGGCTCATGGCCTCCCCTGGTATCACCACACTCTACCCTGTCTATTGAAGTGTATACCTCCATGCTCTATGTGCTGACCTACTTTGCGGGGAGCTTCAGGAGATACAACCTCCATGCCAAAGTCTTCCAGTGGTTGATGGCCATCTATCCAATGGTCACCACCTTGACTGGTTTCCAATTCTACAACTTTCAGCCTTATATACTTCAAGTAGTCCCAGCAATAACTGGGTATTACAATATCCTTGGGAAATGAAAAACAAGAAAGCAAATGTATGCTTACACAATTGGCCAAGAATTTGGTTGTGGTTCTTCCTAATTGGTGTGGGACCCTGGCAATTAAAAGCCAAGCACATCACAGCATAAGCACAAGTCAGGAGCAGGCCCCTGCACATGCAAATGCACACATTTCCAAACATGAAAGGTTTTTGGTAAAAACAAATGCCACCAGGGCAATAGTGGCTCAATAATTAGTTGTTCACTTAGTTAAGTATATAAAGAGGAAGGCTTCCCTTTCTCAATGTTGCTATTATATTAATAAATCCTGTCAACTATATTCTCTTCAGTATCAGCAACCCAAATATCCTTCATCTCTTCTGATGGTTCTGCCTGAATACATCCCATATCAGGAGTATTATCACCCTCACCACTTGGATCCCCATCCCTGGTTTAGTTACTCCAACACCATGCGGGAATCTCCAACCATCCCCCTCGCTTGAGAGGCTCACTCCACTCAGGATTTCAGCAAGCTTGGGTTTGTCTATATCTCAGTGCTGGGGTTAGCCAATCAGGTTGTACCTCACACTGGGACTTAGTGTCCCTGAGCTACTGCTGCCATTTACCTGGTGAGGATAGCCCCTATAGTGTACATGGCCTTCTGGGCCCGGCCTGTTACTCCTGCTGGAGAGCAGCTGACATCTGGTGTGGGCTGCAACAGTTTGTGGTGCTTCTCTTTATTGTAATTAGGACCCAGTTTTTATACCCTACATAATATTGTAAGATGCACATAGTTAGAGTCAAAGTGAGGATTTCAAGTTTCCTTATGTAGCTTTTAGGGCTACATGTGTCACAATTGCAATTAACTGACGTATTTTGTTGGTGCAGCCTTGGGGTCTGGTACTCTTTTTTGGTCTAGTTACTGTTAAAATTGCTCATGACAGATTTTCTCATCAGAATTGATCTTTTACTTGAAAATTGGAAGCCACTACACAAAACCGTAATTTCAAGATACTTATGTATTATCTAAATCAATATGTTGCTCTTTAAATCGCAGAAGTTTTTATGGCATTTTCAAATTAACATTTTATATCATCGTTTGTACAGTTGGAATTTTTTATTTTATGTTTTTGAAATTCTAGATTAAATCTATTTTAAATGTAAGCCAAGAGTTTATTTATGTTAAAATAAAAGGTATTAACTTTGCAGTTCATTAACTAGTGGGACCGTTGCAATAGCAGAACTGATATATGTAGTTATGATGGACCGTAAATTGTAAATAGTGGAATTAATTTTTTAAATTTACCGAATTCACACCAATTGAAGTAGTGAAAAACAAGCTTATAACTGTCAGTTTCAACAAGTGATATAGTTTGGTAATCTTTACGAAAAGAAGCTGAAACAAGCATTGAAAATGCAAGCTTTTAACCCAAAAGCTGATTGCGAAAGGTCTCTGCATCCTCTAAGTATTCTGTCAGCTCCGTCCCAGTTAAAGGTAAGTAAGGGTCTAAGCGCCGAGTATAAAGGCGAAGAATGTGGTGACAGATCACTTCCATTTCATCAAGTTGGGCTTCAAACAACTGGTACCACGGAGGAGAAGAGGGGAGTTTGATGTTGTTTTCCCTGGCAGCAAGAAAAATTACTGCACAAGCAATGGTTGGAGGGTCAAAGCTGACATATATTGGAGTTCTAAGGCTAAGCTGTTAAGTGAAAGAAGTGTGATTCTGTTACCCATCATTTAGGTAGCTCCAAGCTTTTTGGGCAAGTTCGTGATGGGAATCTAGTGTAAGCACCTTGAGATAATTAATCATTAACGCATACGGAAGTTGGACATGAACGTTGAATCCAGAATGTCTAAGAAGTTCCATTTCACTCCTTATAAGTCCTTCCCTCATATCATAAAACTCCTTGCAATGATTAGAAATTTCTCAAGCAGATGCTGTTACCCGTCCCTGGTAAGTCATGAGTTGAAATTTTAATTTACGTTGATGATGAATAGCATAATCCATAGCATTAATGATATCTTGGATAGCTCGTGGGGTTTCTTCGACTTTAGAAGCCAAAAAAATAGCGCCGAGAGAAACATCCCTAATAGGGTGCTGTTTGATAGAAGCAACATAGTAAAATCTCTGAAGGAGGACTTGAGCAGTAGCCATTGTACGCTGAGGAAGCTGTAATATAATACCGCTAGCCTGAATAAGCCCACACGCGCAATTGCGAAGATCCTCCTCTAGGGTTTTAGAGATTCCGTCTTTACAACTAGGCGGGCTACGAATCTGGCCCATGGTAACAAGAGGGTTTTGAAGCGACAAGCGTGCCATAAATTTAAGCTCTACTGACTTGTTTCAGCTATAATGAATGTGGCAAAAAAATCTACTATATTGAAGCAGGTCCTATTTATGAGATTTTAATAATCTTAAATTGACAAGCTAACAAAAAATATAGCAAAAAAACATAAAAATAAAGGGCGAGAATTGCTATTTTTCAAAGCAAAAAGCTGTCAAGTAATTTCAAGTATTTTTCCGGGATTGGTGGTAATATGATTTAAATATCTTTAAGTGAAGTATTGAAATGTCCCTAGCAGTAAATACAAGTTGTGTTCTGCCTAATAATGGTATATGTTTTACAGTTCACTTGTGTGAGTTTTTTTCGTGATGGCTGTTTATAAATTTATATTCCCTTTTACTAATTCTTTATTAAAGCTTTAAGTCTTTAAAAATGGCTGGTTATAAATTTTAGAATAGATAAATTTTTAGAAATATTTTTGATTACAATTTCAGGAACTCTATACAGCTGTTTAGGATTGAAAACAAAAGACAATGGCTAAATTTTTAGTGAGCCGATCAAGGTCTAATCTTATTCTTGAATATATGGCAATTTTTATTCCAGCCAATCAAAACCATCTCATTACTTGAATAAATGATGTAAAACTATTGAGGTATATCTAACAAAAAATCAGTTCAATCTCCAGTTGAAACTTAGTTAAATCAATAATTATCCCAATTAAATAGGCCAACATATTGGTTTAATTATCACACTTTCAAAGTAGTCTGTATTCTAGCAAATATTTAATAAATATATATCCATATTTTAAACTTTCGTTGCTTCTCTGCTCCAATAGCTATCAGGGATATCAGAGTTTGCTTCCCATATCTGCTATCTATAGCTTATTAATTATCATGTATTTTTAAACCCCTGCTAAACCTAGGTATATAATATGGCTTAGCAGGATGGTCATATTATAACTCTATACTACTGTAATCGTCATTTGAGTTTGGATTTATGCTGCTTTTCAGAAATGTATAGTTTACAAGAAGGTTAAAAAAATAAATTTTGTTTGATGATACTTTGAACAACCCTAAAGTCACTCAACATTTTTGCTAAACTATTTATTATAGTTTCGAGGATCTGGATGTACAAGTATTCTGGCTACCACCAACCCACTTAACATCCAGTTATCGCCTGGTTTGGTGCCTTTCCAATATACAGTTTGACATGCCGGAAATGGCAACCAAGCAATATCACATGACTGTCCAAGTATCCAGCGACTCAAACCCATCCTGCACATTACTAACCCCTAGGTTTGATCCAACTAAATCTCCGCCACAGCTAAAGCTATATAAGTCTAAAGTATTATCCAATAAACTATACTTCCATCTTTCTCAATTCCATATTTGAAGCTTCCCCAAAAGGCGCTCCTCATCACTTCTAAGCCTACAACTGCAGGTACTGTACTTTTCACAGCTGTTGAGATGGAGATATCAAAGTCAGATTAAGGCAAACTGAAGTTGCACAAAAACAAAATGTAACATTAAAAAATCATTTAAGCCAAACTAACAAAAATTCACCAATTAATGAGATACTAAATAGAATATGCAACTATCATATTAGACACACAACTTTTGTATATATACTTCTGGGAAGTATAATAAATGAGATAAGGGGAAGATTTAAGAAGAGAATGATACTTTATTGGATATGAATATGGGATAATATATAGTATCATGTGAAGCCACATACCGTCCAAGTATGTCATGGGGGTCATGAGGCTTATCTGAGTAATGTTCCTCTTAGGTCACGAGGCTTATTCAAGTTGTGTTCCGCTTAGGATCTGGATTAGTGTCATGAATGACATTTCAATACTTGTATTGAAAACCCAAGAGTCAAACCCCAGTCCCCTGAAGGCGGATCAGATCCCCCAGGACAGATCAGGACCCGCCAATCCGTTAAGTCACAAACTCAAATTGTTAAATTGCCCTGGGACCCGCCGGCCTAATACTGAGGATTCCCTGAATGGTTGCCAGATTGCTGCCAAACCAGTGCCACTGAAGACCCATACCTACGCAGGAAATGTGGTCTGCCTAAAGGAGGTTGGGAAAAGACCTGCTACTAGCCCTGCCAACAAACACCAGCTGTTGCCAATCTCCAGTCCAGAAAAAGTATTGCAATTGGCCAACTCAGGTGACATGGTGAACAACGGCAGCAAAACTAAGCACTACCACTGCTGTTCCCCAGAGCCAGTCCAGCCAAGAACCGCCAAACCAGTGCCACTGAAGGCCCAGACCTACACAGAAGCTGTGGCTTGGGCAAGACCCACTACTAGCCCTGCCAACCAGTACCAACTGCTGCCAGTCCCCAGTCCAGAAAGAGGAATGTAATTAGCCCGCTCAGGTGACATGGTGAACCAAAGCGGCAAAATTAAGCATTGTCACTTCTGTTTGCCAGAGTGCACCCAACCAGAAACTGATGCCCTCCAGACCCTAAGTCAAGATCCATGCCCTATTGGTGAACTGCCCATGGACCTGAAGCCTTCAAAAAACAAAGAAGCAAAAACACATGGTATAAGAACGCTGGCAGTGTGGTGATGACCACATTGTCATTTTTGATAATAAAGTTTTATGAACCTTTGGTTCAAACAAATCTTACCCTATCTAGTCTGAGTGATCTTCCACCTTAACTCTGGCCAAGTAGACAACCAGTCAACCGACCCCTCCAGAGACCAACCTGCCAAACTGCCCCAGGCATTATACCGTCCCCTGGGAGCCCCCTTTGGACCTGTGCACTTTACTGAGTACCCTCCAAACCCAGCCTACGCCGAGTTCAACTTGGAAAACATACTCCTTGCCAACCCCCTGGCAAGAACTAGAGAAACCAAAACAATAGGTTGAGAAGGAGAGTGGTATGTTAGGCTGCCCAGATTGTTCAAAGACAAGTACAATTACCTGCCAGCGTATTTTGTTCCCATGACCCCACCTATAACCCCTAGACCGGACCGCCCTCTGGAACCTACCGCCACAGCCGAGACCACCTCTACCCAACTGTTTGGAGTACTCTACATTACTTTGACAGGATTGGTGGATTCCATGGTCCCCAACTCCGGACCCTGGCCCTTGCTTGGGCAATCTATATCTTACATTATCAAGTTAGCACCCATTCTATGGTGGGCCTTACCCACCGGCTCGGCTGCGCAATGCCCCAAGCCGCCCAATGCCTCTACCTATGACTGGATTCCTGAAAATTAGGTGATCCCCATAATAGATGGTTGACTGATAATGGTGCCACCAGTTTACTGGATGGTTGGTGAACCATTCAGTGAGCCATTCAGTGATCTACTTGGGGTGTTAATTCCCCAAGAGGGAGTAATCAAAGATGTTGCAACATCTCCCCCTGGGGTGCTGGAAGGTGGAGCCTTGGGAATTTTCCTTAGAGCGTTGGAGATGCAGGCTTGGTATTGATCCAGTTTGGTGTTGGAGACAGGGAGTCTGGAATTTTGTTGGGCTGTTCTTACTTTGCACAGGTGGAGTTGGTTGTGGTGCATATGTTTCAGTTTGGTCCAAGCTTCAATTTCCTTGATGAGGTAGGTATTGTTGGGCTTGAATTCCATGACTATGCCTGGTTCACACAGTCCTGGGTCCAACTTATGCTGATTGTGGTTGACAACCCAGATTTTGTCCCCAACCTGGAATATTTCCTGCTGTAGTGGGATTGCTTCCCTTTTGACTCTTTGGTGTTCCATTTCCTCTTGGTCTTTTCTAGCGCATTGTACATTGGGGTCACTGTTGTCTGGTATCTTTTTGGGCAGAGGTAATTGTGGTCCTTCAGTTGTACTAATGAGAGCGGGCTTTTGTCAATAGATAAGCTCATAAGGGCTTTTGCCCGTATTGCAGTTGCCTCATGTTCTACAGACCATGAGCGCTGTTGGGAGCATGTTGACCCAGGGCTTTAGATTGTTAGCAGATAACTTACTGAGGGCTTCTACAAGCATGCTGTTTAGTTGTTCTACTCATCCATTTGCTTGAAGGTTATATGGGCTGGCTGTGATGTGTTTTATTCCATTCTTGGCAAGGTAGATATTGGTGTCAATGGCTTTAAGTTTGATGCCTCCTCTGTGATCAGGAGGTCAGGGTTCCCAAACTTTGCTATGATCTCTTTTCCAATGAATTGCCTCACATCATTGCCTTTGTGTTCTTTTGTGGCTTGTGCCACAGGCCACCTGGTTGCATAGTCAATGGCTGTTATGATGTACTTCTTGCCCATGTTTTCACCAGGCATTGGTCCCACAATATCCAACAACCATACTTTGAAAGGTTGTATGATGGATATGGGTACTACTGACTTGGGTGGTGCCTTGGCTTGGGTGTACTTCTCACAGACTTTGCATTGTTCCAGTACCTCTCTGATATCCTCTAGCATTTTGGGCCACCAGTAGTGTGCCTTGAGATATTCATGCAAGTTCCTGCTGCAGGTGTGTCCCAGGTATTGGTGATATTGGAGGATTGTGTAAATCTTAGATGTTGACAGGACATAAGGTACAGTGTCACCACTTGAAAGTATTTGGTGCAGAGTGCCATATGCGCTTTTGAACAGATGTTTGTTCTTAAGGACCTTCTCTTGGATGTATATTGGGGTGCCAGGTGGGAATCCTTCCTGGAGATTCCCCATGATTAACATGGGCCAGTCAGGGTCCCCTTCAGGGAATAGGATGTGTTTACTGTATAGCCTTGAAAAGGCATCTGTGGTAAGAATTTCCTTGCCTGGCTTGTATTCAATTTGCATGGGGTATCTATGTATGAGACTCATACATTCAGCTTGTCTTCTTGACAGGTGTTGTTGTGTTTTGAAGAATATCAGCAACTTATGGTTGGTGAGTACCTTGAACGTTTGGGCCCCTTCCAGATAGCATTGCCACTTCATGAGGCAGTGTATGATGGCTACCAACTCCTTGTTGTGTATTGAGTATCTTTGTTTGCTGTCAGATAGCTTCCTTGATTCATACGCCACAGGGAGGAGATCTTTTTCAGCCGTTTGGATACGGAGTACTCCTCCTATGGCATAATCAGAAGCATTGGTTTCTAGTTCATAGATTCCCTCACAATTCAGGTATTGGAGGATAGGGGCGGTGACCATGTGTTTCTTCAGTTGGCGGAAGTGTTGGTCTTGTAGCGGTGTCCAGATAAACTTGGTTGTTTTTCCTGTAACGGCAGACAGGGGGCTGTTAGGGCACCCCAGTCAGGGATGAGTCTTCTTATGTAGGCTACCATTCCAAGGAAGGTGCAGAGTTTGCTCTTATTTCTTGGGGCTGGCATTTTGGTTATGACACATATCTTGTCTGGATCTGGTTTGATTCTGTCCTTGCTGATAACGTGACCAAGAAATGGAAGTTCTACCAAGAAGAATTCACACTTTGACGGCTTGGCAATCAATTAGTTCTCTTCATGGCTGCAGAGGACCAGGCAGACGTCTTTCCAGTGTTGTTCCAGGTTGGGACTGTAAATGATGATGTCATACAGGTAGATAATTGCTTGTTTTCCAATGTGTTCTTTGAAAACTTTGTTCATGAAGGTCACAAAGGTACTGGGAGTGTTTGTCATAACAAAATTAAGGACAACACATTCAAAGGATCTCTACTTGGTCCTGAATGCAGTATTTGGAATGTCTTCAGGTTTCACAGAAATTTGGTGGTAACCTGCTGTCAAATCAATTTTTGTGAATATTTGGGACCCCCCAGGGCATCAAAAAGATCGTCAATTAGGGGCAGGGGATGCATGTTCTTAATTGTGACCTTGTTGAGCGCTCTGTAGTCAGTGACTAGGTGAAGTCCTCCATCCTTCTTTGCCACAAAGAAGACAGCGGCACCAAAAGGTGACTTTGATGATTGTATGAGTCCTTTTTTGAGCGCTTTGTCAAGGTAAGCTTTTAGGGTGTTGTCTTCTTGTGGTGTGAGGCAGTAGATAGGTTGTGCTTTAGGTACACTTCCTTTGAGGTCAATTTTGTGCTGTATGTCACAGTCAGGTGGTAATCCTGGTAGTGCTTCTTGGAAAACAGAGGGGAATTTTCTCACTAGCTGGTCTCAGATGTGGTCCTCTTCACGTCAAGTCTCTGTATTTTTAAAGTGGATAACCTCATACATGCAGGAGCTCCAATTGATTTTGCTAGGGTTGGTTTCCTCTTCTGCTTCCATGATTTTCACAGATACATGGTCTCTCATAAGCGTATCAAGATGAGTTAGGTAAACATGGTGATGCACTTCTCCTCATTGTATGGTGAGGGTAGCACTATCCCAGTCAATGTGAGGTTTGGTCTTTCTCATCCAGTTCAGGCCAAGTATAACATCATACTTGGGGATTGGTATGATTGGGCCACTGAGCGTGGTTTGCACGTCTCCAATTTGGGTGTGGAAAGGTTTTGCCTCTTGGGTGACTGGTGTGCTTCTGTAATCTGCCATGATTACTCTCCTGATACTGCTTCAGGTGGTAGGTAGTTTCATGAGGTTGGCAAATTCCTTGTTGACAAGGGATTGGTCTGCTCCAGTGTCAAATAGTGTGGTGCCCTGATATCTGCAAAAACAGAAAGGGTAAGTGAGGAGTTTATTTCCAGTTTGGGCAGCAAACAGTAGAGGGTTGCTGGAGGGTACTTAGATCATGGTGATTGAATCCATGTCTTGGTCCCTGTACAAGTCTTGTATATTGGGGAAGGGCGGCTTGCCTAAGCACTCCCCTGAGCTTTTCCCTTCTCATTGGTATCTTTGGTGCTTGTCTGGTTGGCTTGTGTAGTGCAACTTCCAGTTCAAGGATGGTTGTTGTTGGCTCAGTTGTTCTGCTTATTGGAATGAGGATCCTTCTTGGCTATAGGACTCTCCTTGCACTTGTTGGTTGCATGTAGATTGTCAGATTTTTGAGCTGCGTGTTTTCCCTCCAAGAACACATCTTCAAGGTTCTTGCAGCAGGTCATGTCAAACTGATGTCTAATGTGCGTGGGGAGGCCGTTGTAGAAGTCTAACCAAGGCCCTGGCTTATAAAAGTTGATGGTACTGGGGGCTTGGTTGTGTAAGCCTTCATATGCTGCAATATAGTCCTCAATTGTTCCTGTCATCTTGAAGGTTCAGAGTTCTGTCATAATCATCACATTGGAATCCTTTATGGAGAACTTTTTGAGGAATGCAGCTTTGGATACCTCTCAGTTTTCCTTCTGGTTGGGGTGTTGGGTTAGTCACTTGCTTACAAATTGTGATGTGGATCTGGTGACGCAAAGGGCAATCTCACTGACCCAGAGACTTTGGGTGTAGTCCACTTGCTCAAACTTGCTCTGTTACTGTTGATCCAGAGAGAGGCGTTTTCCTGACGTAGTCCTGCAAAAGCGCTAATTTTGGCTGTACACAGGCGCTGGAATAAAATATTAGGTATTTCAGGCTGCTGTGGTCCTATTGTGGTTGGCGCTGTGGGTAACAGTCTGCGGGCTTTAAGAGTGTTGTACTGTTCAATGGGTACAAGGATGTTGTTGTAGATAACAAGGCCTGCAGGAACGTCTTATCCTTCTTGGTAGTTTTCCAGCTGTTAGGGAGTACCATTGCTTGGGTCCTTTTTGTAAGAGGAATTTTTCCTTTGAGTTGGGTAGGTATGGATAATCTACCTGTAATACCACTGTGGTGTATATACTTCTGGGAAGTATAATAAATGAGATAAGGGGAAGATTTAAGAAGAGAATGATACTTTATTGGATATGAATATAGGATAATATATAGTATCATGTGAAGCCACATACTGTCTAAGTATGTCATGGGGGTCATGAGGCTTATCTGAGTAATGTTCCTCTTAGGTCACGAGGCTTATTCAAGTTGTGTTCTGCTTAGGATCTGGATTAGGTGATCCCCGTAATAGATGGTTGACTGATTATGGTGCCACCAGTTTACTGGCTGGTTGGTGAACCATTTGGTGAGCCACTTGGTGATCTACTTGGTGTGTGAATTCCCCAAGAGGGAGTAATCAAAGATGTTGCAACACAATACACCATAGTTGTGTGGTAATATCAGGTTAAAAACACAAAAAAATCAACCTATACATCCAATTTTCTATTATGTTTGCTATGTTTTGAGTTAGACACACAAGATCACACACTATAATGTAAAGCTCACACACAAAAATCAGAGAAATATCAAATCGAATTCACAACACCCAAAATCAAAACATAAAAAAAGCAAAGTCAACACTATCTAAGTGCTACGCTTTCAAATAAACACCTTATATATGAAACTAATATTACAGGAAAACATTCTCAATGTCTTTTTTGGATAAAAAAATTGCACAAAATTACAGCAGTTTTTAAAGCTATGGTGCTAAGCAAAAAGACTCAGATTTAAACAAAATGAACCCATATTTAATCAAACTCCAAGTACCAGTGTAATTATACACTCTGTTAACAGGGATTTTGGGCAGTAATAGACAAAATGTCTCAACACAGCAACAAAAAACCAAATAAAAAGCAAATGTATTCAAAACACAGTACAAAATACATTGATTCACAAACAAAATGGTTTTAGTTGGAATTTGGTGTACATATGTTTATCATTTAAATTGGTGAAAAAATACACTCAAGTGCATTGAGTCAAAACTCCATCCAAAAACAAAACAAAATAACAACTCAACATCTAAGCAAAACCACTCAATTGTTGTGTGAAATTGATTGTAAATAAGAATGATACCAAGGTATCTAAAATAAAGAATGGGATCTGAAACATAAATTATAAAATCTTTGTGCTGGGAGTTTAAATATGGCTTAAAATCTGGGGGAAATGGGTGAAAATTATTTCAGTGAGTCTAAAATGGGCTTTGTAAAACCAAAAACAACTAATTAAGAAATAAAATTCTAGTAACAGGTAGTTAGGTGATGTTTATTCTAATTAAATAACCATTTTACAATAAAAGGTAAAATTCAAACCCAGGGCTGTAACTTAATTATACTTGGTTTATTTATTTTATTTTATAGTAAAATAAAAGAGATATAACAACAGATTTACACTACAGCCAGTGTGCACTGTGATCAGGGGTGTCCCCAAAGGTCAAAAACTTGTGTTAATGCAACACAATTGCCAACTCAGGAAGGAGAAAAGAGAGCAAAGAATACTGGTGAGGTTGCACAGACACAACAGCCAGTTTAAGTTGCACAGGTTGGGAGGGAATAGAGCATAAATCCAAGGGTGTAAAAGCTATCCATAAAGGTCACCAAGATTTTCATACCTAAAAGAGTGAACAACAAGGAAGTTGAGCTCACTTCTTTGTTATTTGACCCTGTTTAATTTCATATTTGATCCAAATAAGCATGATACAAAAGTTTCAGCTAGTGCTTGACAATAGCTATGAGCCCTGTGTAATTGATGGTGACCAAGACAATGATGAAGATCCAGAATACTACAGAGCTGTGGAAAGGCAGCATGTGATAAAAAATCATGGCCTTCTACAACAAAGTGCCTATGCCTTGCATACCAGTCACTATGCAGTATCTGAATTCAACTGTATCCTAAAATTCAACTTAAAAGGTTGTTTCCAACATAATGCGCTTTATTCTTATCAAGTTGATACATGATAAGGATTAAATCAAGAAGGCCACAAGTATTTTTGGAGTAGTACAAAATTTGCAAACAAGTTATACAACCAGTATCTCAACAACAGTCAAATTCTTCAAATAAATAAACTCAAGCACCTATCAACCCTGCTTACCAAGAAGCACAAATGGGCCATTCATCAGTGGATTAACTGAGACTGTAATCTTGAACTGGCAAATATACAGTCTATGGCCAAGTCTACTTTCAAGATTGAGGCTTCAATTTCCATTTTATATTATATAGTCAGGGGGCTGCAGTTTTTCTGGAAAAAGCTCAGAGTATACCTATAACCACAACAGCCCTGCCAATATTGAGACCCAGCAAAAAATATGCAGAGGTGTACACTGCTCTCAAGGACAAAGAATCAGTCAACTTCTATTATACTGAAGGATCAGTTTTTGTGTTGTCTATGTGTAATGGGTATGACTATGTACCCAAAGGCTCCAATGATGGGGTAGCTCAGTGTGCTGCAGTCTGCGCTACAGCCTATTTCATGTTGGCTCTCCTAAGTCCAAAAAGGATTGAGATTTATCAAATAATCAAGGGATCTCATAATAGCAGGATATTTTTATCATTTCTCCAATTGGTACAAGAGCATCTTAGGTGCATTATCATGGAGTTCACTGATGTTATTGTACTTAATAATGTTAGTTTTCATAAGGTGGCAGATATTCTTGAGGAATTTCCAACAATTGAGATAGGTGTGGCGGTTGAACACCAGTGATTGGCCCCTGTTCTTATGCACCTATTATTTCTTCCCATATATTCATCATTCATAAGCCCAATTGAGGAGGTCTTTGGGTGGCTCAAGCAATTTTTCAAGCAGGGGAAACTATCTGGGCCCAAGGACTTGTTTGATTTTCTACAGGTTATGGTCCATACCCTTCCAGCTGAAACTGTGACTAAGTTTTACACACATCCTGAATCATATATTCATCTTTGCCTTGACAAACAACCAACCAATTAAAAGGCTTTTTCTATTTCTCATATCAATAATAGTCTATAAAGTAGTTTTATAGCCTGTTGAGATAAAATAAATCACCCCAGTCTGAAAATAAAACCAACGTTGATTCAAATCAATTATAATTTAATATAAATTTCTATATTTTCAATTTTGTTTTCAGACTGAAATGATTTTGTTTATCCCAACAGGTTATAAAACTACTGTATATTTTATTTTATGTCTTTATTTTTATTTTAGTTGTTTTTATACATATTGATGCTCTTTTTATATTTAAAAGTTGCCAATCACATAGTCTAAAAATGCTCTGCATTATCACGCAGATTAAAAATTTTATTTTATTTTAAATTACTCTACAGTAGTTTTAAACCCTATGGCAACAAGCAAAAAAACTTCAGATTTAAACAAATTCAACTCAGATGTAAACAAAAATAGCTAAAATTGTAAATGAAATTAGAACTCAATGAATTTATATTAATTTATAGTAGATTTGGGCTCTATCAATTTTGTTTTCAGATTATTTGATTTCATTTGCATCTGAGTTGGATTCATTTAAATCTGAAGTTTTTTTTCTTGTCCCCATAGGTTTTAAAACTACTGTATTATTTTAAATTCAGAACCTGAACTTAAAAATGCGGGATTGTCAAATCCTTGGTCCAAATTTTGAATCACTTTTGCGGGCAACTCAGCTGAGTGAAAAATAAAATATTTAATAAAATCAACCATTTAATTTGACTTTTTTTGATTTATTTAAATTGGCAAATTTTGAATCCCTTGAGCAGATAACTCAACTAACAAAAGACAAAACACAGCAAACAAATGCAGGATACATGAATCAGAAAGCATGATTCTAATGTACAACTTGAGATTTCCTGTATGTCAAACAGATCATATACATCATGTAAAAATTAATGAATCTGAAATTGCGGGATTGTCAAATCTAAGAACCAAATTTCAGATCATTATTGCAAGGAATTTGAAATAAATATAATTTATTGGTGTCTCAAAAAGGATGCTAAAGGATATTGGGTGGATTTGTGCTAATTCTTTTAGGAATCATATGCATTCTCAAAAATTGCCCTATTGTCAAAACAGCAGGCTTGAACCACCAGCAAGGTTCCGAGTAAGCGGGTTTGTGACCTGCAATCCAATTACCCGGCCACTTGAAGCCAGACTAGGAAGTCAACTCAAATTGCCAAATCCAACAACATGAACAAATGCTGATCCCCTATGGTGGATACCTTGTTTTGGTGCTTGACTCACTACTGGTATCAAGCCACCCCCTTCACTATCCAACTGTGTTATCAATCCTTTCATGTTCCTGTTATCCATGACTCACATTAACTATATAATCATTATCTCCCAATAAAGAATGTTATCTGGTTTCTAAACATTTTCCCCTTGTAACTCTGCTAAAATAGCACAGTTACGACACTATTCCATTTTAGGACAGCTAAAATTTAGATGCTTGATTGCAGTAGATTTTAAAAAATGCTAATAATATATAATTCTACTTTATTACTAGCATTTTTTAAAAGCTACTGTAATCAAGTATCCTTAACAGCAATACATTAACACTTTTGTAGTAAACTGATAGTTTATCTTTCCCCCTCCTTCCTTCCTTGAAATTAAGTTTATGGCCTCTGGCTACGCCAGGGGGCCAAAAAACTTTTAAAAAATTTCTGCGTCATCAGGAGGGTAGCTCATATATCATTATATGGGTTTATGTTTGCTATATTAGTGATTTAGAGTGCAGAATATTGCATCATTTCCAGTTTAGACAATTTTATATTTCACTTAATTTCATGTCTAAACATGGTTGTTGAGATTGGATTTTTCATTTGATTTTATTCAGAGTGGAGCTTCTTGATTTGGGTTGATTTTTCCTAGTTTCTTACTGTAAATTCAATTTGGATTTCAGTTCCTGAAATTAATATCTGAGTTTAATAGTGGCATTCAAAACTGATTTGAAATTGGTTCTTGGATTTGACAATCCCGCAATCCCAAAAAATAGTAAACTTAATGAAAATGGTTGATGGATTTGAATGCTTCAAATCTGATTTGAGTTAATTCATTTTGTCCATTGGAAATGTGCAGTTTGACTTGAAATTTGCAAAGTGTCTACAAGTTCCCACATTTTTAAAAATCCAAATAAAAATACAAAGAATTCAATTTAATTTAAAAAAGGCTATCCCACAAAAGTGATTCAAAATTTGGACCAAGGATTTGAAAATCCTGCATTTTTACGTTCAGGTTCTGAATTTACAGTATAGCCTGTGGTGGTTATCCCAAACACTTGATCATAAAGTAATTTATATCTGTACATATTACTCCTACCAAATAAACATATAATTAAATCAAATAAGTAAAAAGTAATTTTCTCAAAGTAAATGATGATTTTTTAGTAATATAATAACATATAATATATACCTATATGATTTAAATTTGTATTGTTTTGTAAGGTAACTTTTATTTGAAGTTTCTTGAAATTTAATTATAGTATTGAAATAAAGAATTACAATATATATTAAGAAAGATGATACTTCTTATTTTTGCCTGTGATAGGTGCACCAGTAAGCAACCACCTGGCAATAGAAATAGCACACAACTTTCACTGTCATACTGTAGAAACTATATAGATTGTGATTTAAACATTTTGCTGGCTAGTAAAAGTGATAATGATGAGGTGGGAGTTCAGGTGCTGCTTCTCAAGCGGGGTTACAAACCTGTAAGTTCTGAAAAGGACCAGGGTGTCTTATATTATGTGATAGACCATAATGTACCCAGGGGCAACCTTCTTGCTGTCCAAGGAGTGCCTTGTTAATTTCAAGTGATACCTCATTAACATCTTCTATACTGGCGCCCATCAAAGTAAAAAATATAACCAATATAAACTACAAGGTGAAGCCTTTGCAGAGCAAAGGCAATTGTGAACTCACACAGCTTGTTGTATACTGCGTAAATTTTTGTGTTTAGTCTTTCCAAAGGTTGTCTTCATGATAATTATAACCCCTGTCTTGTCTCTGCTCCAGGCCAGCCTAAAGTCTGACAGGAGTATTTTAGTCTTCTTAACAGCTATTGAATTTGCAACAACCAATTTGACTACATTGTTGTAAAGTAACTCCCCTCTTTAGCCTTGGATAGGATAATTTTTCCTTGCCATACCAAGAAACCTGCTCAAAAGCCAGCCAAGCCCTTTAATTCTCCTAAGGATTTAGCCCACACAATTGATGAGAGATTTATATTGGCGTACCCTTACCAGGTGGTAACCACTAATGATTTGATTTGTATCTTTACATGAGAGGAATCCCTGATTAATTTGGACTACTTGTTGGCTTGGTTTTGTCCCCACTTAAAACAAATGAAGGGGAACCAATCAGGGCGCGCTTCTTCTAAATTGAATGACTCCACTCTAACCGGATTAAATGCTGCCCTGATTTATTCCAAAGGCACCAGCCAATCAGAGTTGAAGCTAAAATTATTTGGAAACCTTACAACTCACTGGATTCTCCTCTGCAAAATTTCTCCTGTGGCCAATCAAATAAACACCTTGGTTCAGGTGACCTTTGAATCCTAAAACTCTACCCTTATAGCAAGACAGGGGACTAAAAGTCCCCTGCTTGCTCATTATATTCATTAAAAGCTTTAAATTTTTTAATCCAACTTTGATCTTTAATTTTTTTGGTTTTTGAGGCCCTTCTTCTGGTCCTCTATTATCCTAAAGTTTGTTAGTAAAGGTGGTTACTATCCCTTACCTTTGTTGTCATTTTCTGGATCCTGTTGTCCCCTTCAAAGTGTCTACAATTAGTGTTAATACTAACAATAAGCCTTGTTGTTTCTGCTTTTGGTTTCTAATCTGAACTCTAAAAATTAGCGTTGGAAATAGTATATTTACAAATTTTAATTTGGTTTTGCTTTTGCCTTGCTCTCAGCCCTTCTATACATTCATTGACAGGTACTCCTTGGCCAATATCTTCCAAAAGGTTCTTGTCTGCTCTCCTAGTCCCCCCAGACACATAAAATTCCCCTCTTTCCTCTAGTGTGGTTTTTGTGCCAGACTCTTGCAGTTTGTTAAAAATGATATCTATTTTTTCTCCCTAAAAAATGTTGATCCCCATCTGTAATTTTGCTGTCTTTACATTGTCTTCTGTTCTATTATTCATCTGGTCTACTTCCACTGATCTCTGGGGACAGATTTCTTCCTCTGTGCTTGGAGTGAGTAATAAGCCCTCTCATCTTCTGCATCTTGTGGAAGACCTTCCCAGCTGGGCACAAGACCCCCTTATCTCCAGTGAACACTTGGTGAAGAGTCTCACTTGTGACAACTTGGATCTGTCTCTCTTTGACTTGGCGCCCGCATCTTTGCAATGAAGAGGACTTCCCCTCACCTGCACTCCCAGTGGAAGACCCCCAACCCGTTTCTTGGCCTGCACCTGGTCCTCAGGGTCAAAGCACCCAGTGTACATCATGGTTGTTTTCAGGGATGGCTTTAATGGGGTTCAACTCTTACTTCCCTCAACTGTCCTACATGTCCTCTCTCTGGAATCCCATTTGAGAAGCCATCCCAGTGTTGCACTGGATGGTATCCTGGTGCATCTTTCCCCCAAGATGGGAGCCAAAATTAGTTAGTTTGACACCCCTCTCTTACAATTGTTCACAATTTTTGTGAAAAGCTACAAAATTGTGTGCTTGATCAGAAAGCAAAAACAAGCTCCCTCATGAGCCTGGCCCATCTCTGGTATATTATTAAATGGGAGTGTCTCCAGGACGTCCCAAACAAGCTCAATGAAGTTTACACAATAAACTCCACTGAGGGCTACTGGGTCCAGGTGGATCAATTGGACATCCTTGTAGTCAGTAACTTCCCACTCAGATGCCCCCTTGCCGTGTGTCAACGCGGCTAACACCTCCCTATCTATTGGGAAGGAACTTTTGATTCTGTCCTCAAGCTTGTGCACAACAGGAGGTGGTAGAACCAGCTGCCTAGTCACAAGATTAGCGTAGTTGGAATAGAATGTGGTAGGAACAAAGGGTACTAGGATGTGGCGTATTACACCATTGATGATTTCTATAAAAAACAGGTAATAATTTAGGGGTTTTTTCTTTAGGTACCTTCTTCACTTTCTTCTTTGGTGGCAGCTTGTGCAGGTTTGGCCATCTTTGGCACAACCAGTTGTGCAGGCATCTTGATGTCCACTATTCTGGCGTGCTTGGCAGGTTTGAGATGTGCATAAATCTCTGGGTTGTCAACCCATACAGACGGCGCAGAAAGAGTGTATGCCTTGAACTGCAAGCCCTTAACAATGGTCTTCTGGATGTTAAAAAGACGCTTGCTAGTCTTCTCAGATGTGTCTGGCATCTTGGCCATCAAGGCTTTAACCAACACCTTGTTGATTTTGTCCCCTTGCAGCACGGCGGATTTCATCTTTGCTTTGAATTTTTTGTCTATATCCTTGATCTCTGCAATTGAAGAGTAAGGTCTTTGAGTAGCTTTTCAACTTCTCTAATTTGATTTTTTACTAATATCCTCATATGTTTTTATAGCTTTCACTCAAATAAACTCTGTACAATTATAATCTTATTACCTATTGTTTTTCTTTGTTTGTTTTCTGTATATTTTCAATATCTCATCACTTTTCTTCTTTTGCCCATTGTGTATATGTTTTGTTAGATATTCTCAATTTGTGTTATATTCTTTGTGGTTTTTCATGATTTAATAATTGCTGTATTGTTTTAAATTTTTTAAATGGCTCCCTGCGGCAGAAATAACAACATTTGATGTTTAGTTAAGTTTAGTTTACGTTAGATAACTATACAAATATTGTGTTTAGAGAAGCTGCCTGTGATCTGAATTCAAAACCTTAATGGTAAAATTTAAGCCAACCAAGAGCTATGTGTAAAAGTGATTGTTGTGACATAAAGGGTTGTTCAAATATACTTTGATTAATGGGTTCTAAATAATCTGATTGACTGGTTGTTTTGCCATTGTGTGCCATTGTTGCTGTGGCAACTTGTTTATGAACTAGTGCTAGCCCAGTTGCTAATTGAGCACTAGTCCACAAACAAGTTGCCACAGCAACAATGGCACACAATGGCAAAACAACCAGACAATCAGATTATTTAGAACCCATTAATCAAAGTATATTTGAACAATCCTTTATGTCACAACAATCACTTTTACACATAGCTCTTGGTTGGCTTAAAGTTTACCATTAAGGTTTTGAATTCAGATCACAGGCAGCTTCTCTAAACACAATATTTGTATAGTTATCTAATGTAAACTAAACTTAACTAAACATCAAATGTTGTTATTTATGTCACAAGGGGCTGTTTAAAGAGAGAAAAATAACTGTGTTCTGGATCTATATACACAGCATAGTAAACATATGATATTATATATAAATAAGCTAGACATATAGGAAACAATGAAATTAAAAACAAATTAAAAATAAACAAGTGTAATTTTGGATATCAAAAATATAAATAAATAAATTTGATGGTGCTGAGTTTATTTGGGACAGGGAGTAAGATGCCTATAAGGCAGAATAATGCAGTAAAAAAGGAGTATAATTGGTGCTAGGTTGGGGGTTCTGGGCCCAGAATTGGATGAGAGGGGCTGAAATGTGAGAGTTGGTGGTGGTGGGGTAAACTAAGTGAATTTTGTGTGAAGACTAACAGATAATGATCATTATATTTCTTTTCTGTCATTAGTTTAATTTGTTGATAGGCAGCTGTGACCTGGGATGAGAGGGTTTGTCCTTGTGTAATTAGCTGCCTTTATTCGCATGAAAAACAAGCTGGGCAAATAAGTTTGCCACCATCTGCTGACCAAAGAGAGAAGCGTGAAATTGAACACAAAGAATAGATCATTGAAGGACTGTGGATGCTGCTTCCAGAAAATGTTCCCAATATTATAGAACATGGTATCACCTAGATGAATATATGCATGAATTCCTGGATAAACTGAGGCCTGTTGTCCTTGTTCTTTGACAGTCTTGATGGTCTTATTATTTTCCATTTTTTGTCTCAAGGAAACTCAATAAAATGAATTTCAGCTGTCCCTATAAATTCACTGCCACCTCTGGCTTTGGATTGCGCAATTTTCCCTTGTTGTACCAAGAAAGGCTCTAAAACGCCTGCCAAACCCCTCCATTCCTTAAATGATTTAGCTCACACAGTAAATGAGAGGTTTGTGCTAGCCTACCCTGCGGAACCTTTGCCTTTGGTTGCTCCCTCCTGGGAAGAAACACTGGTTAATTTAGACTACTTATTAGCTTGGTATCACCCACTTCTAAAAACCATCAGAGCTAGCCAATCAGAGGTCGCCACATTGACACTAAGTAACTAAAGTGAATTCCAAATGACCAGTGCCCCTTCTAGCCAATCAGATCTGACCGCGGAAATTGGAATGAAACCCTCCAGTCCCCCTGCCCCTGCCTAGCAAAGTTTTGCCTTCAGCCAATTGGATGCAGTTCCACTGTCATGTGACCCATTTTATTGCAGTCCATTCCTTTTATGCAAGCAAGGGGACTTCTAGTCCCCTGCTTGTCTATTTTTCAAATTATTAAAGTTTTGGAGTCCTTTGCAAACTTTATATTTATTTCCATTACTGTTTGGACCCAGATTTGTGTCCTTGCAGTCCTAAGGATTAAAGTGTTAGTTATTGTCAAAAGCTTACCTTGTGTCAGCTGGTTTCAAACCTGGCTTCTCTTCTGGACCCCTAGATTAGTATTAATTTACCTAGTTGTTGTCTTTCCCGCTTTTGCTTTCAAAAATAAAATTTGAACTTCAAGTTGTCAATTGATTTTTCTTATAATTTCTATTATTATTTTGAATTTTCCTTTAAAACTGTTGTTTTTGTACCTGCTCTCGCTTGCTGTTGCTCCCAAGGCTTTTGCAACCATAGTAAACCCTTCTAAACCCACTCTGTTGCTCCTTTTCAGCATTCTGTTAAGACTACCCTGCCTGGACATTTTCCTACTGTTTTTTGTCAAAAAATCCTACCAACCAGCCCCAAATTTTGTGGTGAACAATCCTATGATACTCCCAGCCCTGAAATTTGTGGTGTTTTCCCTGGCGCCGTTCTTGCTGCTTCTGTGGACCACCTCACCTGACTTGTGGGGTAAGATCTCTTTGTCTGCCTGTTTTGTGGGTAGAGACCCTTCTAGTCTCTGGGATCTCCCCAGCGGTCTTCTCTTTTATGGAGAGGCTGTGGTCAAGAGCCTGACGTGCAATGACTTGGACTTGGACACTGTGGACCATACTTCATCCGTTTCTGAAGAAGCTGTGCCTCCTGTGCCCCTCCTCCTCAGCGTGGCCCAGAGCCATTCTGTACCCCTCAGGCCCTACAAGGTGTCCTCTCCCGCCCCCACCCGCACCCCTTGGTTGCTCACTGGCCTGATACTGATGGTTTTGAACGCCTACTTCCCTCAGTTGTCCCTGGTGTCCTCCCTGTGGTCCCCCCTCCAAGCGGCCATCCCAGTCCTTCACTGGATGGCATCCTGGTGGCTTGTTCCTCTGGGATGGGAGCCAAACTTAGTTAGTTTAGCCTCCCTCTCTCACATAATAGACAAGCCAATTTCTTCTGCTTTTGAAGCCTTTTGCTACTGGGTGTGGAGTTTATTTCTTGCTCTCATCCGAGCCAGCTTGGGATCCCTCCTTGCTGGATTCCTCTCAGTGTGGGCCGTGTGGTCACTTCTGTCCTCCTTCAAGTCGTTTTCACCAAGAAGTCTGTCTCTTCCTCCACAGCTTCCTTGACCGCATCTGCGGTAAATATTACCCTGGTGTCACCCTGTACCCCCCCTCCATGGCCCTTCATGAGAAGGTTATTGATGCTCTTGGGGAGCTGCAGCTTCACCTCTCCGCAGACTCAGCCTCCGCAGACACCCCCATCTCTGACGCGCAAAGATCAGTGGCCCTCCTGGATGCACTTGATGGAGACACCCACCTCTGGGTGCGCACCCTCCTCCGTCAAAGCCAGGAGCTTGGGGACACCTCCTTCCTCCTCACACTGGTCTCCTCAGCGGTGGCTGCCCCAGGTTCCAAGGCCTCAGTTATATTTGAGACTCTTTGTTCCAAGGGGCTTGCTCCTGACCTTGCCGCCCATGTTGAGTGCTTTGCAGTGAAGGCTGCCTCCCTGGACCTCCCTACCAAGATGGCAGTGGCCATGTTCCGCAATTCCTTGGACGCTGCTTCAGCTGACAAGAGTGCGTGGGATCTGGCTCCCACCACCCTCAAGAAGGCATTTGTGTTGGCTCTCAAGCTTGGTGCTAAGCCAGCTTATCAGCCCAAGTCTGGTGTACTGGCCCATCTCCCGGTTTCTAAGCCCACCCAGGCCAAGCCCCCCGCAGCTAAGCCTCCCAAGACGCCTGCCATCAATGTGATGTGCTGCCCTTTCCAGGTCCCTAACTGGCCTACTTCCACAGGTTCCCTCCCTGTCTTTGTGGCTTCAGCTGCCATTCCTGAGGTTTCTTCCTGTGACCCTGCCACCTCCATTCTGACCCTGCAGAATAAAGAAAATCTTTCCTATTTTCTTTTTACTGCAACCTTTTATACCAAATACCGCCAGGCTAAGGCTACAGTTTTGATAGATACAGGTGCTGTGGGCAACTTTATGGACCTGGCACTGGCTCAGTCCTTGGGTTTGTCCCTGCTCCCTCCCCAGAGCCTGATTGCTGCTAGCCAGGTACCGGTTCTCAGTTACCCCCTCACTAACCCACTTAGTTACTGTATAGGCTCCCACGTGCTTGTGAGTAAATTCTCCACTGTGGAGGACCTCCTGTATCCTGTAATTGTGGGCGTGGGGTGGTGGCGGCGCCACTTGGTACAGATTGACTGTCTCATCAACAAGCTTCACTTCTTGTTGGACGGGTGTCTTGGGTCATTCCCCCTCCTTCTCTTGGGGTGGGAACCGCCTGAGTCATGCTTATCTCTTGCGGCAACTCCAGTCTCCCCTCCTGAGCCCTTTGCACTGCCAGCCATCCTGGCTCCTTTCAAGGACGCTTTTGATGCTACCCTTTCCTGCGCTCTCCCTCTGCACTCTTGCCACAACTTGACCTTTAAGACAACAGTTGATCTTGTGAAGATTGACGCCCCAATGTACCCTCTCAGAAAACTGGAGGACAAAGCTTTGGGCGCGTGGTTGGATGATATGCTGGCTAAAGGATGGATTGTCAAGAAGGCTTCCTCGGTGAGCTCCCTGGTGGTCTTTGCTAAGAAATTGGATGGTTCACTTTGGCTGTGCAGTTGATTACACTCTCCTCAACAATGTCACCATTCCGGACTGCTATCCCCTCCCCTTGGAAGCCTCCATTGCTCAGTCCATTGCCAAGTCTTGTGTCTTTTCAAAGCTTGATCTTGTTAATGCTTTTAACCAGGTTTGGGTGGCAGAGGGGGACAAGTGGCTCACAGCCATCAAAACTTGGTGTGGCTGCTTCCAATTCAAGGTCATGCCTTTTGGCTTGAAGAACGCTCCTGCAATCTTCCAGCAAGTCATCAAGGATGCTCTGGGAGACCTCTGCTTTTCCTGCGCTGTGGCATACATTGATGACATCTTAATCCACTCTCCCACTCCTGAGCAGCACGCTAAGGACCTGGTGGCTGTGGTGGCGGCCATCCACAAGGTGCAGTTGTTCATCAAGCCCAGTAAGTGTGAGTTCTTCAAGTCTGAGGTCACCTTTCTGGGCAACTTGGTCCTGAAGGACGGCCACACGGTCTCTCCTGACAAGGCCAAGGCTCTTTGGGAGTGGGCTACCCCTAGGAACCAGAAGGAGTTGTGTTGCTTTCTGGGCACAGTGATCTTCCTCAAGAAGTTCTCCCCGGCCATCTCTGAGCTGGCTGCCCCCCTGCACCCCTTGGCTGGCAAGAACGCCTCCTTTGTGTGGACCCCAGCATGCCAGGACGCCTTTGAGGCCATTAAACAGGTTTTTGTCTCTACCCCAGTGTTACGCCATGCCAACACAAGTAAGCAGTTCATTGTGGCTTGCAATGACTCCAACGTGGCTGCTGGGGCGGTCCTCCTTCAAGAACACAACGGTCAGGAGCTCCCGGTTGCTTACTTCTCCAGGAAGTTTGCCCCCAACAAGTGCTCCTGGGTGGTGTTTGACAAGGAGCTGCAGGCTGTGGTGGATGCCATCACTCATTGGCGCCATCATTTGCAGGGCGCTCAACACAAGTTTGTGGTTTGCACAGATCACAAAGCCCTCTGTTATTTCCGCAAGCCTCAGAAGCTACTCCCTTGCCAGGCACGTGTCATGCAGACGCTCTCAGGTTACAAATTCAAATACAAGTTTGTGAAAGGGGAACTTAACATCCTCCCTGACCTGCTAAGTTGCAACCCGGCAATGTACCCAGTGAGGGGTGATGAGGATCCTCAAGTTACTGTCATCCCAGAGTCTTTGGTCCTCCTGCCGCCTGGGTCACCTCCTCCCCACACCCCAGCCACGGTGCCAGCTTCTACCCCCCAGCTCCTGGTCATTGGTCCCGCCCCCTCCCTGGAGGCACCCCCACCTCTTGCTCTCCCTGGAAAGCTCTTGTATGACGTCCTGATGGCCCAGCACTCTTTGCTGGAAGGCCAGGCTATCTGCGCTAAGCTGTCTCTGGGCTCTGCATCCAATGGTCCCTATACTCTCAAGGATAGGATAATTTACCAAAATGATAAGGTGTGGGTTCCAAAGGAATTGCGGCCACGTGTCATGACTGAACATCATGATCCCCCTCTGTTTGGTCATCCTGGTACCAAGAAGCTGCTTGAGCTCATCAGGCGTACCTATAGCTGGGTTGGGATAACTAAGGCAGTAGGTCCCTGGATCAAGAAGTGCGTCACTTGTGCCCGCTCCAAACAAGATTGCTCAGGGAACAATGGCCTTCTCCACCCCCTACAGCAGGCTCAAGGTCCATGGTCATCCATCTCTGTGGACTTTGTGGTGGCTCTCCCCTTGTTGGGAGGCTTTGATTCCATCATGGTGGTAGTGGATTGTTTCACCAAATATTCAGTTTTCATCCCATGTCTGACCACCCTGGATTCAGTAGGGATGGCAAAACTGTTTGTAAAACACATCTTCTCCAACTTTGGCCTACCACAGGAAATCATCAGCAACTGAGGTCCCCAGTTCACGTCCATGTTCTGGGAGTCCCTGCTGGGGATCCTAAACATTAAGCCATGCAGGTCCACCTCCTTCAATCCTCAGTCATATGGGCAAACAGAAAGAGTTAACCAAACCATGAAGCAGCACCTGCGTTGCTACGCAAATGCCTCAATGGACTCCTGGTTGGATGATCTCCCATTAGCCCAGTTTGCTTACAACAATACTGTGTACGCTTCAACAGGGGTGTCCCCATTCCAGGCTACCCTGGGGTTTTCCCCAGCCTTTGTGATAGGCCCTGTCCTCCAGGCAAGCGTACCGGCGGCTGTAGACATGGCGGCTCACCTCAAAGCCATTCATCTCAAAGTTCAAAGCACCCTGACTAAGTCCATTGAGGCATACAAGAAAGCAGCGGACAAGAATAGACGGCCGGCACCCCAGTACCCAGTGGGCTTGCTTGTGATGTTGGATGCCACCAATATCCAAATGAAGGTCCCCTCAAGGAAGTTTGCTCCCAAGGGACTGGGCCCCTTCAAGGTTCTGGAAGACAAGGGCAACAGCGTGTTTGTGTTGGACCTTCCCCCCTCCTATCAAATCCACAGTACCTTCAACGCTTGTTGTCTGTCCCCTTTTGAGGGGGACCTCCCCAGCACCCTGGACCCCACCTTGGTGGATGGATCCTCCAAGTATGAGGTAGAAGCCATAGTAGCCTCCCGTAGGATTTGCAAGTCCATTCAATATTGTGTATCTTGGAAAGGATATCCCTCTTACAACAACAGCTGGGTAAGCTCCTCCAACTGCAGAAATTGCTGGGACCTGGTACAGGAATTCCATAAGAACAACCCCATGGCACTTGGCCCCCTAAATCCCTTCTGGCGCTCAAGATTCCCAAGGCGCACAAGAACTTCTTGGTGGCCACGCTTCCCCAGGGAGGAATCCAGCCCCAGGAAAAAGGAAAGGATAATGTAAATTCACTGCCACCTCTGGCTTTGGATTGCGCAATTTTCCCTTGTTGTACCAAGAAAGGCTCTAAAACGCCTGCCAAACCCCTCCATTCCTTAAATGATTTAGCTCACACAGTAAATGAGAGGTTTGTGCTAGCCTACCCTGCGGAACCTTTGCCTTTGGTTGCTCCCTCCTGGGAAGAAACACTGGTTAATTTAGACTACTTATTAGCTTGGTATCACCCACTTCTAAAAACCATCAGAGCTAGCCAATCAGAGGTCGCCACATTGACACTAAGTAACTAAAGTGAATTCCAAATGACCAGTGCCCCTTCTAGCCAATCAGATCTGACCGCGGAAATTGGAATGAAACCCTCCAGTCCCCCTGCCCCTGCCTAGCAAAGTTTTGCCTTCAGCCAATTGGATGCAGTTCCACTGTCATGTGACCCATTTTATTGCAGTCCATTCCTTTTATGCAAGCAAGGGGACTTCTAGTCCCCTGCTTGTCTATTTTTCAAATTATTAAAGTTTTGGAGTCCTTTGCAAACTTTATATTTATTTCCATTACTGTTTGGACCCAGATTTGTGTCCTTGCAGTCCTAAGGATTAAAGTGTTAGTTATTGTCAAAAGCTTACCTTGTGTCATCTGGTTTCAAACCTGGCTTCTCTTCTGGACCCCTAGATTAGTATTAATTTACCTAGTTGTTGTTTTTCCCGCTTTTGCTTTCAAAAATAAAATTTGAACTTCAAGTTGTCAATTGATTTTTCTTATAATTTATATTACTATTTCAAATTTTCCTTTAAAACTGTTGTTTTTGTACCTGCTCTTGCTTGCTGTTGCTCCCAAGGCTTTTGCAACCATAGTAAAGCCTTCTAAACCCACTCTGTTGCTCCTTTTCAGCATTCTGTTAAGACTACCCTGCCTGGACATTTTCCTACTGTTTTTTGTCAAAAAATCCTACCAACCAGCCCCAAATTTTTTGGTGAACAATCCTATGATACTCCCAGCCCTTAAATTTGTGGTGTTTTCCCTGGCGCCGTTCTTGCTGCTTCTGTGGACCACCTCACCTGACTTGTGAGATAAGATCTCTTTGTCTGCCTGTTTTGTTGGTAGAGACCCTTCTAGTCTCTGGGATCTCCCCAGCGGTCTTCTCTTTTCTGGAGAGGCTGTGGTCAAGAGCCTGACGTGCAATGACTTGGACTTGGACACTGTGGACCATACTTCATCCGTTTCTGAAGAAGCTGTGCCTCCTGTGCCCCTCCTCCTCAGCGTGGACCATAGCCATTCTGTACCCCTCAGGCCCTACAAGGTGTCCTCTCCCGCCCCCACCCGCACCCCTTGGTTGCTCACTGGCCTGATACTGATGGTTTTGAACGCCTACTTCCCTCAGTTATCCCTGGTGTCCTCCCTGTGGTCCCCCCTCCAAGCGGCCATCCCAGTCCTTCACTGGATGGCATCCTGGTGGCTTGTTCCTTTGGGATGGGAGCCAAACTTAGTTAGTTTAGCCCCCCTTTCTCACAGTCCCAGGAGTCAAGTAATCCACCAAGGATCTGGTTATACTTATAACCATTTGTGTAATTAGGGTTTGCCCAATAATAGACAGAGCCCTTGGATAAAACAGCCATAAATTCTCCAATAAACTCCTCTTTTTAAACTTCTTTCTTTCATTGATCTTATTAGCTTTTCTGTGTTCTCCAAAATTGCCAAATACAATAGACAATTTGTAGTAAAAGATGAATATATGGTCATCATATAAACTTTTCAAGCATTGGGTAATAGTAGATACAATGGCAGAATCATATGAGGAATCCTTGCTGTCATCACATTAGTACTCACTGAAATAGGCCAACACTAATACCAAGGTCATTTTCCCATACATTCAGAGCTTCACTATACACTCAGAAGCCCATATTCCATGAGGTGCAATATGTTTCTGGACTTGGGTCAGGGAAAGTTTAGGGTCCTGCTGAAAGAGATCAAGCATAATATGATATGCTTTGTTGATCTGGGACTTGGGTACCTTTTTATACTTCTTGGCTGTCCCAATCATGTTCCCCTTGTTCATCAAGTTGTTGAATTCCTGCATGATGATGGCCCAGGTAAATTTTAATTGGGTGGAAATCTGGTCCCAGGTAAATTTTAATTGGGTGGAAATCTGGTCCCAGGTCAGGCCACACTGTTTGAGTTCCAAAATCTCTTAGAGAAGTTGGGCAGTAATGATTCAGTGCTTAGGGCGCTGGGCCACAGGCACTGTAGCCTGATTAGCTAGAGCAGGATCAAGCTGGCTATTTGAGGGCAGTTGACCAAACCAGGTAACTGATTTGATTACCTGGTTGAATGGTGCCCTATGAGGGGTTGTGTCACAAGTGACAGTTATCTACTATTAATTCACACGATGAAATCCTATTTCCAGGATTTGAACCCCAACCCCCTGCAGGCCGCCAGCCTGCATTTTTTAGGCTCACGTCAAGGGAATATTTGACTTTGGAGAAACCTCTAAAACCAAACTATGAGGTGCAATTCATGGTCCATCCTTTCTCCCTCACAAACCCCCTAGTCAAGCCAATGAAGACGCTAACTTGAATAGTATTCCCATGACCAACCAGCCCTCTGCCAATGGGACATTGTATGAATTACCCCCAAAAACAAGACCTGCCAGATAATGACAAATCTGATGTCTCAAAGAGGGAAATTGAGATTTTTCATCTGAATCCAGACAATGATATGCCAACAACTTCTGATGCCACCAAGGATTTCCAACCCCTGTTAAATTCTACCACCCAGCCTAAAAGATTTTGCAGAAGTTTTCCCTTAACAGATGAGCATACTTATACTCTGGGGCTGTCAGAAAGTTGCCCATTGCCATTTTTCAATAAAGTGTTATAAACCTCTGGTTCTCTCAGATCATCTCATACCTAATTTTAGCACTCTTTATTTATAGATCAATTTATCTGGCTCAGCCTCTTTCACCAGCCAACCCAAAGAAACTGCAGATAAGCTTTCCAAGCTATACTGTCTCCCAGGAGCAACTTACAGCCTGGTACATTTCATAAAATATCCTCCCAATCCTGCCTATTCATAGTTCACCTTAGAAGAAATTCTAGCCTACAACCCTGAAGAAGGAACCAGAGAACCTGAACTAATTGGACGTGAAAGTACCTGGCATATCAAGCAACTATTGCTATTCCAGGACAAATATAACTATCTGCCTGCCTATTTAGTACATATGGCTCCTCCTGTGATACTATAGCCCAACCACCTGCAAGAAACTGGGATTGTCAATGAGTCAACTTCCACCCAGCTATTTGGTGCCCTCTACATAACACTCACTGGATTAGTGGATTCTATAGTGTTCACCAATGGGCCTTGGGCCTTGCTCAGAAAATTGTTCTCTTTTTATTGTAAATTTAGCCCCCATCCCTTGGTGAGCCCTTCCCTCTGGGCCTATGGGCTGTCTGCCTGCAAGTTCCCCTGAACCTGCTGCAGGCTGGCTCCCTGACAGGTTGAGCAAAAAAGCACAAGTAAGGCTAGAAACTGAGTGATTCTCAATCAGGTTGAGCTCAGTTGAGCCAGGAGATAAGTGCAGCTCTGATTCCTCATTGATCATGACAAAGGTCTGGGTGTAACTAAAGCTTTATCACCATGGGACCCCTGCCCACTTAAATTGGCTTGGCTGTTGTTAATTGCATCAAGCATGTCAAAACCAAAGCTGCTAACAAAACCTTTGTAAACCTGATGCAATCAAAAATCACTGATTAAGAAGTTTAAACCTTTATGATCATGATTCTATCAGATTCATAAATCACAATTTAGATGGTCCCTGAAACCTATCTAAACAAATAAAGCGTCTTTGAAATTGATCATATGAATCTGTTCCTAAATTAGATGGTTGTGATTGCCTGTTAAAATGTTCTTGGTCTGTCCTAAAATGCAAACATTATACATATTGTGTAGCTTTTGTTTTAACTAGTGCTTGTGAAGTTTCATTTGTATACTGGTCCAATTCTTTTCTGTTAAGCTCTCCTGTTAGTGGATCATCAGCATCCTGATTTAACTGTAATTTATTCTGGACCAGCTCTAAGCCACTTTAATTGTTGTACTAAGCTGTTATGTTTACAGTTTGGGGTGATGTGTCTCCTATTTAATTTGATTTTGTATCTCATGTATATGCTGTCAAGTTTCTTGTTTAATATTTTATTACTTCACCAGAAATATTCCAATCATTTGCTGCCTTCAACTTGCCTGGTTGGGCTTTGTTTAAGGTTGGGTTAGAGATTTAGTTTACAGATGTTGGGATTCAATTAACCCTGGCAGCTATAAACCCTGGGGGATATAGTTTGGTGATGGGTGGCTAAACCTTACTGATGCAGCGGTTATAGATTTTGGATAGATGTACCTTGGTAAACTTAATCAGTTAAGGCACTTGGTTTAACTTTGTTGCTTTGTTTGGAGGTACAGCAGATATTCAAATATCTTTGTTGGATATGTATGTGGGTTTGGTAAGCTTTAACTGAAACCTTCTTATGCAAGGGTGATCTCTCCTGGGAGATGTCTTGCATGTTGCTGGTGGTGAGGATTGGTCTGTGAAGTAAATTGTGTTGTAACTGTGCTGTTTTAGTAGAGTTACAAGGGGGAAATATTTAGAAACTAGATAATATTCTTTATTGAGAGATACATATTATATAGTCATTGTGAATCATGGATAACAGGAACACAATGGTGTTGATCACACAGTGGGATGGTGAAGGGGGGTGGCCTGATCCTGGTAATGAGTCAAGCACCAAAATGAGGTATCCACCATAAGGGATCATCAATTGTTTGTGTTGTTGGATTTGGCAATTCAAGTTGACTTCCTAGTCTGGCTCCAAGTGACTGGATAATTGAATTGCATGTCACAACCCCACTTACTTGGAACCTTGCTGGCGGCCCAATCCTGCTGTTTCAACACAAGTTATCCACTTTAAGGGATCATCATTTGTTAATGTTGTCAGATTTGGAAATTTGAGTCAACTTCCTAGTTTGACTTTGGGTGACTGGATAATTGGATTGCAGGTCACAAACCCACTTACTTGGAACCTTGCTGGGGCAGTTGAGCCTGCTGTTTTGACACCCCCCAACTGAAGGTTGGCCTCCTCTGGGGGTAGGTTGTCAGGGAGATTGTTGGGAGCCTGGGCACCATATTGCACCAACTGTTGTTTGGTGGCAGGTAGCACGGTCTCACATTGTTTCTGTATTGCTTTGCAGGGTCTTAGGCGGCTGTGATGAAGTACTTTATCTTGCTTGTGCTTTTCAAGCCCTTTTACAAGGTAAGTGTTGTTTTTGTTTACCTTTAGGATGATTGCTGGGCCTACTTTTTCTGGCTGTAATTTACTCTTGTTGATATTCATTACCCATACTTTGTTACCAACCTCATGTCTGTTTTTGATGGGGACAAAAGTATTCTGTAGGCGTTTTTCTTTTCTTTCTAGTTGTTTACTGTTGGTCTGTATGACTTGAGGGTCTGAGCGGGGTGGAACTTCACTGGGAATTTCCAGCTTGGGTTCTGATAGTGCTTGGATAATATTGGGTTGTGTGCCATAAACTAACTTGAAGGGGCTTTTCCCAGTGGATCTGTTCATGTGGGTCCGGCATACAAGCAATGCAGTTGGTAGCTGCTTATACCAGTCCTCAGGTCTCCTGGCGGTGAGCTTGGCCAGGGCCTGCACTAGGCTGCTGTTCAGCCACTCCAAGCGTCCATTGGCCTGAGGGTCGTATGTTGTTGTCACTGTGTGTTGGGCCCCATTTTTGGTGAGGTAAACATTGGTATCTTCAGAGGTCAATCTTTGCCTCTGTCAGTTATCAGGAGTTCTGGCTTTCCAAACTTACTGATAATTTCTTTTCCTATGAACCACTGTACGTCATTGCCTATGTGAGATCTTAATGCTTGTGACATTGGCCAGAAAGTGACAAAGTAAATATCAGTAATGATGTATTTCTTTTTGTTGTGCTTTCCTGACATGGGTCCTACAATGTCTAGTGCCCACACTTTGAAGGGCAGTTGTGAAAAAATAGGCAGTACAGATTTAGAAGGCAACAGCGCCCATGTCAACACTAAAAATTTTGACAGTGGCCATGTCGACACTTTTAATGTCAACACTATAGTAAAGTGATGACCCGGTTTTACTTAATGTTGTCTCCTGGATGTTGACACTTTTTTAAGTAACAAAACACTTTACCCTGAACATTTTTGATATAAAAAAATATTTTTAACTACTTTATTATAATAAAGTGACCCCAGAGAGTTAAAAAATGAACTAAAAAATTATCATAAGTAATAATAATAAGGAGATATAAGCAAATATTTTTCAGTTTACTATGTAAATTACACTCTTTATTATAAAATAATTTTTTATTCCCATATAAATTAAAATTTCAATGAACCAAAAATAAAGATTTTTTTATATATTATAATAACTACAAAATATAAGAAAATTCTGTGTTTAATTTAGTATTTTTTATATTAGCATAACTGAAATAATCTCATACTTTAAAGATAAATTAACAAAATATAAGTAATTTCTTACTAAAACACATTGAAACTGTATCTTAAACTTACCATTTATACCTAAAAAGATTAGTAATATACAATGAAATCAAAAAATTAAAAGTTTAAAAGTAAAAAGAATATAGACAAAGCAAAGCAAGGTTTATTAAGCTAATTAAAGCCACCAGCAAGAGCAGTTGCAACATCTTTGAGGTACTTCTTGATTTCAGCCACCTTGTACTTCTTCTTCAAACCTTCTACACGTCCTCCTGGTATTCCTGCTTCTTGGACTTTCTCTTCTTTGGGGCCACCTGGTTGGCCAGGCTGCAAAACTTGGAGACAGTCTGGGCCTGCTCCTCCTGCAACTTAGAAAAGAACTTATTGTACTTGGGGTTGGCCCCAAACTTTGCCTTAAGGTGTTTATGCCAAACCTCAAGGCTAGAAGTTGTCTTCATCTCCCCCTTAATACAGGCGCCCTGGCAGTTCCAAGGGGCAGTGGCCCCGCTCTTTCCTCTCCAGGCAGTCACCTTCTTGCCCACCCATTGCTTTTCAAAGTACTCAAGGTAATCCTTTAAGATGGTGGAGTGCTTCTTGATATAAGCATTCTCCAGGAGGGCCTCAAAGCCAAGCCCAGTATGCTCCAGGCGTACAAAAGCCAAGGCAGCAAACTGGGTCATGACAAAGTGGCACTTCCCCTTACCATTGTTGAGATACTTCTCAAACAGGTCCTTCTTTCTCTTGAGATTTTTGATGAGGGCCTGCCTGAAATGGAAGAAGCAGCCCTGCACTTCTCCATTAAAGGTGGCCTCAAAGGCTCTGAACTGAGCAAGCTCAAAGTCTATAATAATAACCTTTGGCCCAAGTGAGCGCGCATAAGCTAGCTGCTCAGCAGCCTGGGCAGACTCATCCTTCTCAGCGGAGGAAGGGTTTGCTCTGGTGGCATGGGTCAGAGGGGGAGCTGGTTGATTGGAAGGTAACACAAAGCATCCTGGACAATCTTAAAGGCTCTGGCGTAGACCTCTGTCTTGGCACCAGGCAGGAGAAAGAAAACAAGGGGGATAACTTGGTCACCAAATTGCCCATGCAGGACCCAAAGCTTCTTGAATAGGGTGGGGCAGGTAGCAAATGTGCCGTCACACAGCCAGGTGGTAGCAGTGTTGAGCTGCTCTAGGTTTTGTGTCGTGGCGTAGGCTACAATCCTATCCTCCACTTCCTGCCCATTGTCATGGAGCAGGAACATCTCACCATCCTCTGTCTTCTTGAGGGCATTGTGTGAGGACCAGATCTTTGATTGTAGTGGTGCTCTTGGCCAGGGGGTTTGAGGCTTGACACCTATCACCAACAAATTTTACCAACTGGCTATGGGTTGGCACCCTCTTGAGGTTGGCGGGGGAGAGGTGCTTACAGGCAAGCACAGCCAGCTGGGTGGGGAAAGATCTTTGGAGGTGGGTATCACCTGGACAATATACCACTTGAGGAGGCGGGCAATGGTGGTATTGGGCATTGTGCAAGTATGCTTGCCCTTGATGGTTTGCACTAAGTCCCAGCGCTCAGTGTTGAGCCGCACTGGGCAGGAGCGGTCCTCGCAGGTATAATGGCGGCTCTTAAAGCCCCAGTTGACATTGTTGCACAAAAAAATATACCCATTGGCCACCATGGCCGGCCCACCCTTTACACTCATGATAGGAAAATACTTAGGTAAGGAAGAGGGAACCTTGAATTTGCCGTTGACGTTGCAAATGTTGTGAGCCACCAGAGGGTCCCAGGGGCCAGCAGGAGCATGGCAAAATCCAGGAAAGTAATTGGGGCGGGGCTTTGAATCATCCCCAGATGAGCTTGATGGGGGGAGTTTGGTGGCAGGGGGAAGCAGAAGGAGTCTTGTCTTGGTGCTCCTCATGTGTGGGAGACTTATTTTTGGGTGGGGACTTCTTGGCTGAGCGCTTCTTCTTGGTTGGCTCTTTGTCAGAAGCGGAGTTATAAAAACTGTGGTCAGTAGGGGACCCATCAGTTTCCTCTCCCCCAGTGGAGTGAGCGGGGCTCTTCTCAGGGGAGGGCTTGGGGGATGCCTTCTTTGACAAGACAGGCTTTTTCTTTGGAGTCTTGGGGGCCTTGGAGGGACTCTTGGTACCCTTTGGTTGCTTTGAGGTGTTCTTGTCCTAAAATAATAAGTAAAAGGGTTTAAAATAAAGCAAAGTATGTAAAAACAAACAAAACAACTTGAAAAGTATAATATATAAAAAGTAAATCTTAGAAGTCTTTTGAAGGCATTTAAAAGTTTAAAAAAATACTTGTATAGTTTTTATTTTATTAAAGTTATAAATAACAAGTTAAAAGTTAAGAGAAATATGTAAAAGTAGTAGCTTTTAATATAATTTTATTTTAAAAAATAAAAAATATGAAAGAGAAAAGTTAAAAATACAACATATCAAAAAATGAAAAGTTTTTATTATGTAAAACAAAGTTTTATATATGAGAACTGAAAAGTGTTGACATTATGAGTGACAATTAGTAAAAAAAGCTGAATTCTCACTGTCAATTGGAAAATTGTAGACATTATTTTTGACGACATTCTCACTGTTGACATTATTTTGAAAATTTACTATGAAAAAACATAGTACACTTAATTAAATTTACGCGGGCTAGTAAAAATTACCCATTTTCTGTGTATTTTGGTTCACATATAAAAATTAAAAAAAAAACATATAAAAATAATTTAAAAAAGTATCAAGGTTAAGTATTTCATTATTAAAAACAATATTTGGGTAATGGTAATGTGTTATTTTACCATTGTGCTTATAGGAAGTTGTTAAGAAGTTGTTAACCAGTATGAAAAAGGTAAAGTGTCAACAACGTCACTTACGACATTCTTTATAAGAGGTGGCATATTAATTTAGGCTTAATTGCGCCACTCTAATTTGCTTAACTCCACCCCGGCAGATAATCACAAGCAAATAAACAACATTTCTGAGTGTCAACATTAATTTTAATAATAAATTTTATAGTAACTTACATAGTAACTCATGCTTAAATTATTGGATCACCGTTAGCATCCAATCCACTTAATATATTAAAGCCGTAATAAGTGCCACATATATATTTATAACATGAACCTTTTAACAATCAACTGCATGTGCACTGTCTGTTTCTATATAATAATTCAATAAAAAATATTTTTAAATGCGCACTTAATTTTTTTATTGTAGATGTTTCAGTTTTGCTATTAAAAATATGTTTGGCTTAAAAAGTGTTGACATTGACACTTTTACGTTGTGAAAATAAATAAAAAAATAAACTAATTTTTATTAGTAAAAGTAAAGGGAAAATCTGGTTAAATCAAGTCTTTAATTAAGCTTAATATTCAATCATGTTGAGATGGCCACAATTTTGTCGTGTTTTCTGGGTTCGCACCCCTGAACACTTTAAAAAAAATAATTAAGCTAGCGCAACTAGAAAAAACATAGGAGATTAAGAGTTTTGAGTTGACAGTGGCCATGTTGACAAAGTGTTGACATGGGCGCTGTTGCCATTTAGGAGGGGTGTCAATTTTTGCAAATTTTTCACATACTTTGCATTGCTCTAGGACATCCTGGTATAGGGTTGGCCATCATTCTTTGTGTTTAAGGGATTTGTAGAGGCTGCGGCTTTTGGTATGTCCTAGGTCTCTGTGATAACATAGGATGGTGTCCACCTGCTGATGTGTAGGAATGTGTTGTTTGGCTCCAGGGGATGACATCCTGGAGGACACGGCAGAAAATCTTTATTAAAAAAGATTTGAGGTTCAAAGCTAGCCTTGGGTTAGCCTTCAGGGCAAAATTAAGGGCATGTACCTTAATTTCCTGTAAAACAAGATGTAAAAGTATTTTTGGCAGAAAGGA
>QTSX02005207.1:0-124635 GCA_014839935.2 Entomophthora muscae | reverse complement strand
GAGGCAATCTGAAAAAAATCCACACCAATAGAGAAAGAGCTCCAACAAGCTTATGCAAGCAAAGTGACAACCCCAAAGAGATCCACAATCATCTGAAAAGATATATTGAGTTCTGAGATATTAGTAATACAAATATGTTCTTTAGCAGCAATGTTAAATCATCTGTTCTCTATGTCAATTTGGAGGGTCTTTTATAGAGTTATGATTTCTATCTTGTTGGATGTGTTGGATCTAGGCCCATTCACCCCTACTCATCATTGTCATTCTCTTCCAATACTCTTTTCATTGGATGGCTCCTGCTGCAAAACTTTGGAGAGTTTTGACTCTAGAGCTGCCACCTTGTAACTTGGCTCCTTGTTTTTGTCTCTCCACCTTGATAAAATCTTGACACTATTGGCTTCTTGTAACTTGAGACCTTCAATCTATTGGTTTTCTACATCCTTCATACGCTGAAATATCTCATCAAACCTCAGCAATAAGTTCAATAATTACCATGAAAAAATGTTACCTTGGGCAAATGTACCCTCTTTTGCAAAGTACTTGAGGTAAAGTTCCTCAAATGTCATGCATGGTTCCATCTTATCCAGAATTGTCTGCCCTCATAAATTAAAGCATCAAAGAGCCAAGCTCAAGAAAGTACCTTCAAGACATTATGAGGACATCCATCAAGCAATTAGCCAGAAGTGGGGTATGGCCAAACGTGTGAATATTTCATCAAAAGTTAAAAAAGCTTTTTAAAGCAATAAACCCAGAAATCAGTTATTTTGGTGTTTTTTGACCCCAAAATTGAAGTATGCTGCCACATTTTTTGGCCAATTCAGGTGTCTCAGTTGAGGTCATTTCCCTTGATGATGCAAGCATTACCTCCCAAACACCTGTATGAGCTGGGTTGGAGCTCAGAACTACACCAGTAGTTTAATAAACCCATAAGTATCTGAAGTTTTCAGTTTTTGGCAAAAAATCTCTCCATGAAATGGAACTTTTGCTAACCTATATGCCTGCACAGCTTCTTGTAAGTTGTGGTGTCAATTTTGCAGTGTTTGCAGCCTCCACACTTTTCACTGTAACCTCTGAGCCCAAAATTGAGGAAATTGTTGACCCCATTTGCAAAATCATTTATTTTTTAAATCCTGTATCATTTCTTCAAACTGCTGCCTTCTTTATTTTTGCCTTAGGTTTTCTTGGTTGTCTTTCCTCAATGCCTTTACTTGAAGTTCACCATTTGAAAAATTTTTTGTTGAGAATTTTACTCTTGTTGAATGTTTTCAGCATTTGTATTTTTATCCCCCATCTTACCAGCACTTCAGAATTTTACCAAGGCTCCACCATTACATTAAAGTCAGCTTTCACCTCCATCAATGATTCCTTGGAGAATGTTTTAGGCCCTCCAGATCTCACCAATAGTCCTCCATGGACTTCTCAAGGATCTACTTACACAGCACAGTACTTCTTACCCTTGATACACCAAACTTAGCTTTACTAAAGACAAACAGAATAGACATAATAAAAACTCAAAATATAATGACTAGAAAGCAAAAATGTTAGTAATACAGCTTTTTCTACTGCTATTATGAAATTAATTCTTACTCTCCACTAATTTTCTTGATTTACTCACACTATCTGCAAGCACTTACTTTTCTTTCATGGAGCTTTAAAATTTAAATTCAGGGTTAATCCAGTTAAAATGGATGTCTTGATACTTTAAATTTAAATAAATAACAAAAGCCACTCTCCTTTGGCTCTAAACTCTAATTTCAACCCAAAAGTTTGGGTTTAAATTGGTTTGGTTTTGATTTTTGCTATTCCTGCTTGGATATTGTTTCCTGTTAAATTCTGAACTCTGGGTTGGTTCTTCCTTGGTTTTCTTACTCTCCTTCCACTGGCTTTGCTTGCTCTTATTTTTTGCTCCCTCCTTACCATTACTGATGTTTTGTTTGGGGTTTAATCTCCAACCAAGGTTCAACTTTCTGTAATCAGTTCTTGGGTCTTTAAATCCTGTCATGTTCTTGGGCGCAGCCAAGGAACCCAACATGGAATTGTAACAGTATGCTTAGGTTTGTACTAAGTCAGAGTTTAGTCTTCAAGGATGAATAATGGATTTACCTTAAGATCCTGGAAATGATAATTATCAGAAATCCCCTCTAGCTAAAACTAGGAAGATGGTGCCAAATTAAAAAACAATCACAAAGAGAAAGTGTAAATAGAACTTAATTTTATTAGATGAATCTAAATGACTCTCAATTAGTAAATGCTCATCAAAAAACAGTAGAAGTACAGATAGATCACTGGCCACTCTCATAAGTAGATCAAGGATCACTCATGTTGTTGTGTTCTGAGGCGCAGCACAGACACACAACAGTGAAATCCTAACCTTAGGATTGGATTTGTAATAAGTCTTAATTAGTTGGCAGGGAAGGTGATGCAATTAACTTGTGGCCCTGGACAATAAATCTATACTAGTTGTGGCATGAGAGAGGTGCCAAAGTACTTGAAAAACACAAAGACAGAAATGTGAATAGAGCTTAATTTTATTAGGTATAACAATTGGGAATATATACTGTGTAGCTTCATCACAAAACAGTACATGGACAGTAGGATCACTTGCTGCAAGCATGAGTGAGGTAAGTGAGTTGTGCAGAACAAGGAAGATGAACAGATGAATTTCTATCTTTGGAAATAGACCCAGTTTGGGGAGCAAAAGCAAAAGCAAGGGATTTGTCCTCCAAAATCAACTGTCATGGTAGTTTCCATAATGCCTGGTATTACTTGCCCTAGTTGTAAAGCTTGGAAGTCAGGCAAAATGTTAACCAGGTTAACCAATTTAATAGATTGGAACCAAACTGTGGACCAAAAATGGGTTACTGCCACCCCGGTTCAAAAGCTAGATTCAATCACCCTGCGCAAGTTGACACTAATAAATAGATGTAATATGAAAGTCACTTGCTAAAACCTCATTTATCAGAAAGTTCAACAGAAATTAATTAATAAAGGGGCTTTTGCGTACTGGACAAGGTACTCTTTGGATGATGCAGACAGGATCAGAGCTGTGGATCCAGGTGGTATTGCTTAGTCAAAATTTGGTAAATATTGAAAGAATTTCACTATTCAACTCTTAAGAGTTGAGTCCTCCCTAAATTACTCAATAAGGCAAATATTATCCTGGTCTAACTTTATTTTACAATGCACCTAGTAGTTGGTCTACTCCGCTACATCCTGTATAATTTGATCCTAAGTCAAATCATTACTGGAAGATGGGGACCTGCCGGCAACCAACAGAATTAACTCATTCTGCAAGTCAACTTACTATATGTCAACAATCAGTATTAAAAATATTTTAATGCCAACAGCATTGAAAAGTCAGAACTAAATTTTTACTCATGCAGACTACTAAATGTTGACACTTTTTAAATAAGCAGGAACCTGTTTCCTGAACATTTTACTTAATAAAAATTAGGCTTCAAAATACTTTTTAGGGTAATGTGACTACATAGATTTAAAAAATACCATAAAAAATGATACATGGCAATTGAAAAAATTCATATAAATACACTTCAAAAATAATTCACTATGAAGTTAGCTATCTTTACTATAATAAATTTTCCCACTTATAAAAATAAAAAAATCCAATACACAAAAAGATACTACATAAAAATTCACGTATTATAAAAAATTAAATAATCAGAAACAGTAATATAAAGTTTTTTCTATATTGAAAACTACAAAAAACATATTTTTTACTAGTAAAATACTAATATAGGTCATATAATACAGCCTAAGGCATCAAGCTATCAATAGAAAATCAATGATTTTACTGTAAATTCAGAACCTGAACGTAAAAATGCAGGATTGTCAAATCCTTGGTCCAAATTTTGAATCACTTTTGCGGGATAACCTTTTTTAATTAAATTTAATTCTTTGTATTTTATTTGAATTTTTAAAAATGCAGGAACTCATAGACACTTTGCAAAGTTCAAGTCAAGCTGCATATTTCCAATGGACAAGATGAATTAACTGGAATCAGATTTGAAGCGTTCAAATCCATCAACCATTTTCATTAAGTTTACTATGTTTTTTGAAATTGCGGGATTGTCAAATCCAAGAACCAAATTTCAAATCACTTTTGAATGCCACTAGTAAACTCAGATATTAATTGCGGGAACTGGAATCCAAATTTAATGTACACTAAGCACACTAGGAAACACCAAGCCAAATCAAGAAGCTCCACCACAACTAAAATCAAACTAAAAATTCAATACAGTAGTTTTAAAAGCTATGGCAACAAGTGAAAACAATCCATATTTAAAGGAAATGAACTCAGCTTTAAACAAAATTGAAATGAATCCAAATCTATTATAATCAATATAAATTTGTTTAAAATTGATTTTGTTTAAATCTGAGTTCATTTTGTTTAAATCTGAATTGTTTTTGCTTGTCACCATAGCTTTTAAAACTACTGTATCAATAATCATGTTTAGACATAAAAAGTGATTGATCTTTAAAATCATCCAAAACTGGAAAGGATACACTATTATTCACTTCAAATCACGGATATAGAAATTCTGTTACTATTCAAGGCTAACTCAAGAGAAAATAACTACTCACAACTCAACCAATAAATCTAAATAAATACATATTTTATCTAATATATATTTTTTATTTCATTTTTATGGACCGTCAATTGCATTCCCAACCTGCTCCTGCACCAACCTGCAGGGCAGCCTGTCCACGAGGGCGTCCCAGAGGGTCCAAGAACAGACCCAGAACCCAACTTGAGGGGAGTCATGCCAATACACAGGCCTCCCAAGGTGTCATTGCCAGCCAACCACCTCCTGCATCCCAAGCCCAATCAACCAGCCTGAATCCAAGACAGAAGCCACTCTCAAGGCCTGCTACCAAAGTCTCCTACACCAGGGTCACCAGGAACACTGAGGTTACTTACACCTTCACTGTTTACCCAGTTGTCACCCGGCCCCACACTCTTGACCCAAGAGTTGCTACTTCCTGCCCCCACGTCTTTGACACCACTTATGAGCCATTGGCCACAACTGATGAGCCACCTGTGCCTGTGTCATATGCCACTATTGACGGCGCCACTGCAAGCAAGCGTGATCCCACCTTCTACACAAAGGTCCCCATCCCCTGTGTTGAGCCTGGTAGCCAGGATGCCGTGGTACCTGCCAAGGGCCGGCGTTGGTTGACAGATAGTGAGCGTGAAGCTCTCCTCAACTGCTTGAACGGGGGAATGGCGGTTTGGGATATTGCGTCCCAATTTGGTGTCACAGCCAGGTACATTGCCAACATCAACACCAAGTATGGCAATACCGGGAAAATTGCCAAATCCACCAAAGCAAAAAGACAGCCAAAACTCCTTCAGCCCGTACACATCAACGCAATCAAGCAGTGGGTAGCCAGGGATTGCCACCTGGACACACTTGCTGTCCAATCAATGCTCACCACAGAGTTTGGACTTTCTGTTTCCAAAACCCTTGTCTACAAAACTATGGTTGATTTGGGCTTCTTGTGGAAGGTGCTCGGAGTTTCTCCATACAATAGGAACAGTGAAAAGACCATCAAGGATTGACACATTTATGCCAAGACATATCTGGCACTAAAGGAGACTGGGAATGTCCAGTTCTTCTATATCAACAAATTATTGTTTTCCTCCTCACTCAGGTCCAGGCATGGGTGGGTTGAGAAGGGGTCCAAGGACGGCGTAGCCCATTGTGCAGCTGTCTGTTCCCAGACCTATTCAATGGTTGCGCTTCTTGGTCCTCGCGGGTTAGATCAATACCAGATGATTAAAGGCTCCCATAACAGCAGGACCTTTCTCAATTTTCTCTGAGCTGTCAAGGAGTACCTTTGGATAAATTATAGCGGCACAACCAACGTTGTTGTGCTTGATAATGTTGGGCTCCACAAAGTGGATCTGGTTGTGTCCAAGTTCCCCCCCCATTGACAAGAATAGCCACTCCTCCAGCCACCGCCTTGCTGATTGTCCAATGAGACTTCTCTTCCTCCCGCCATATTCCCCATTCCTGAATCCAATCAAGGAGGTGTTTGGTTGGATCAAGAATAAGGTGAAACAAGGCCTTCCTCAGGACACTGAGGACCTATTCAATATTCTTGAGGTCAGCCAATTTGCAATGCCACCCAATGTGGTGGCAGCTTTCTATGAGCACTTGGAATCCTTCCTTCCAAAAGCCCTGGCCTCCGAGCCAATCAGATAAATGGGCTCTCTGGGTTTAATTTGTTTTTATTTTTATTTATTTTGTTTTTATTAGGTCTCAAAAATTATTATTTATATATAATAATGTGACGTTTGATTGTATTATAGACATATAAGAATACATAGAAAAGGTAAGTAAAATTAACTATACTAGGTATGAAGAATATATTTTTATTATAATGCATTGAATATTATATTGACTGTTGCGCTAACAAATGAATAAATTAAAAAAAGATAGAAATAGAATTATTTTATTTAAATAATTGTTAATTGTTGATGGTACTTTGGCTTTTTTAAGCCACAAATTGGACCTTGCGTGTCATCATATGATCCTTGTTATTTCAGTGCCACTATAGCCACACAACACGGCAACCAATGATTTTTATGTATTCCTTACTAATTTGTACTTAGGACGCAGTTCAAGTATATCAAATATGTTTATCAAATCATATCACAAGGGAAAGGTAATTTGAGTTCTAAACAATCATTTGTTTAGAACAATAGTGGAGCGGGCCGCATGATGCAGATAAATTCAATTCTCCATGTTTATCTTTGTGATAAATGGACCCGTACTCAACAAGTAGTAAATAAAAACATTTTTAATTCTTTTTTTATTTGATGTATTGGCAACTATAACTAATGTCTTTTAATATACTTAGATATATTAATATTATAATTTACATACTAAAATTTAAAATAAAAATTAAAATATTAAAAGTAAAATATTAATTATAAATCTTAAAAGTTAAATATTAAAGTTTAAATAATTGAAATATAACAATTTTATTAAATTGTGATTTATTCAATATCAAAATATTTGATATTAAATATGTCAATATTAAAGATTTTAACAGTGAATATTTTAATATTTAAAATAAAAAAATAAAAAATAAAATAAAAATTTTAAGTTGCAAGGGAAAATGATTTATTAGGGGAATGCAAATTGCAAGGGGAATGTGATTATTCTGGGGAATTATACCCCAAAATCAAATTTTCTGCTAATGCGTCCAATTGGGACCACATACTCTTCTGTATGTGGTGGATGACTCTGGCGCCAATTGCTAGAGGGGTGGCGCTCAGCACCCCAGTGGTGGCCAAACGTCTTATAAAAGGCAATCAGGTGAGAGAATCGACTAGGAGATTTTTTTGGGGGGCACATAGTACCTGTATAGTGTTGCTATTGCAAATGAGTCATATAGGACGTGCTCAACTGTCCTGTATCCCCGTGGTGTCTTCTGTCTGTTGAGGGCTACGCGGCATATGTCAATCTGTATAGGTACATCTTCTAATTTTTTCATGTTGGCTTTCAATATGCAGTGGAGCAGGATTCCCAGGTACACCGCGACGTGGATTTGTTGCAAGGTATACTTTTCTGAGAACATGCACAATTTTTTGAAAGTTTGTACTAACCTATTAATATAGGATGTTTGGTTAAATTTGAAGAGGGTTCTGGGGGCGCCCAACTTGTATCAGCCCCCCAGGCCTCAGCAAACAATATCAATAAAGGCTTAAAATTATTCACGAGGACTGCATCCCCGACTTTGTTTGATAGAGCTTTAAAAATTTCATTAAAAATTGCAGATTTCAGATATTCATTTCCAATTTGAAAGTCAGTTTTTATTAATTTTTTTTGTATTTGTTGATATTTGTGAAGGGGAACCTTTGAATGCTTTCATATATGTATTCATCAAAGTTCAGTTTTATATCCCCGCAAATTTCATTCATTTCTTTGATTTTGATTGTTGATCCTAGTTTGTATGCTTCCCTTATCCATGGCAAGCACCCCGCAGGTGGTTGATATTCCCTATCTTGAGCTTCACTATTAAAAAACATATTCATATTCTGTTGAACTATTTTATTTATTTGATTTTTATTTATTTTGTTTTATAGGGGCCACCAGTGACTGGTAACCCCCATAAAACCAACTCTGCGTAAAAGCCGCCACTTCTGCAACCTCATCCCCATCCCTGGTGATGACTAAAATAAATATAAGTTAAACATAAAAAGACTTACTAATTGTTTCCCCTGTGGCCCCCTCAGCCACAGGCGCCATATTGGCAAACTTCATGAGCGTTGGATGCTCTTCATTAATTTTCTTAGGCTTAATTTTTCTTATTTTTCTTGCAACTTGTGCTTCCTCTTGATTTTCATTTGATAAAGCTTCTGTATTTCTTGATGCGCTTCTGCTTCTTGCTTGTGTTTCATTTTCATCTGTTTCCATTTGGTTGGTTTCCTCTTCATTGGTGTTGATTTCCTTTTGAATTTCTGTTCCTTCAATTAGTTTGATCTTCTTATTGTTTTCTTTGGCCCCCTGCCAGAACTCCCACAAATTGTAGGCCGTGTTGTTGAATTCTAGACTTGATAAAATAGTTCCCTGTAGATTAAGTAATTTTTCTTTATTCTTTTCATCTATAATATTTCCCAACTTATCCAGAGCATCTTCTTTTGACTGTATCAGTGGCTGGCCCTTGTTACCCAGCTTCCCTGTCACTATTTCCCTGATATTTCTTTCTATCTCAACAACCTTTTGAAGGTGTGCTTCTAATTTGTTGATTAAGTTATAGATTGTTGACATATTGTTTGAATTCCATAAAAAAACTGGTTTTTATAGTACTATGTTCAGCGCATACATATTTTTCATCATCATTAATAAATTAAAGACAATAAACGTAAATATTGGATTAAAATATTGCAATTAGACGTCAACTCTTGATATTTTGATATTATGTGCATAACTCAATGTATTTAGTTTAATAAAATTCATTGTAAACTTGGCCTTTTTCATTGTAATTTATTGAAATGGATTGTGTTTATATTAGAGAGCCATTAACACTTAGTACAAATATTGATACATAGTGCATTTTACAGCCTGTATATTTACCTATTGGTAATAATTCTATAAACTTTTCAGTTGGATTTTACGAGTTAATAATAATGTAATGTGTTATAAATTACAGTTTACTGTCATTAATTGGCTGATTTTCTTTGCTGTGGCAATTGTGCATTTTCTGATATTTCTGCACTAGTATCCAATTGGTTGGCTTCACATCCAATTGCACAGGCAATAGGAAAACAAGCCAACCAATTGGATACTAGTGCAGAAATATCAGAAAATGCACAATTGCCACAGCAAAGAAAATCAGCCAATTAATGACAGTAAACTGTAATTTATGACACATTACATTATTATTACCTCGTAAAATCTGACTGAAAAGTTTATAGAATTATTACCAATAGGTAAATATACAGGCTGTAAAATGCACTATGTATCAATATTTGTACTAAGTGTTAATGGCTCTCTAATATAAACACAATCCATTTCAATAAATTACAATGAAAAAAGGCCAAGTTTACAATGAATTTTATTAAACTAAATACATTGAGTTATGCACATAATATCAAAATATCAAGAGTTGACGTCTAATTGCAATATTTTAATCCAATATTTACGTTTATTGTCTTTAATTTATTAATGATGATGAAAATATGTATGCTCATAATTTTAAGCTATTTGAAAAATGTACAACATTGTTTTAATTATGGGAAATGTCAATAATGTAAAAAGAAAGTATTATTAATTGTAAATTGAAAGAGAGATATCAATTTTAATAAGTTATCACAAAGAAAAGATTTATTTACTAATCAAAGGACGGGAAGGGAAGGGAATGGGCGGAATGAATGTTGCCTTCATCTGCGCCTGTGAAAGGGGCGGCATCAGAGATAGTGGGGAGGGAATGGGTGGTGGCTTGGGAGTCAGGGTTGGAAGGCAGGTGGCTTGATGGGGGGTTGGGGAGGCAGGGTTTGTTGACTGGGAAGGGGCAGCAAGAGCAGTTTGCTTCAATTGCTCAAATTCTTCTTCCGTCACATATACTGGCTTGACAAAACAGATGGACTGGCGTGGGGGGAGACAGGGGTCCTTTCTGGACTTATCACTATCACTTGCATAGAAGATGATGAGATCAAATAAGTCCTGGACAGATGCGGAAGGGAAAAGCTCATACCCCTTATCAATTTGGGTGCATAGTTTGTTGTAGGTGGCAGGCTTCAAGCGCCTGAGGGCAGAACCAAAATTGTAGAGACATACATCTGCAAGATGCATGTTGGCATAGTTGATGGGGTAGGACCAGCAGGTATGCCCCGCAGCCCTGATTTCTTGGGTAGCCCATTCCCGCTGCTCCATCTCTGCACTCAGTACAACTGTGTGCACGGTGTTTTGTGTGGCCCACTCCTCCAGCATGGCCTTGAGCTCTGTCTGGTAGGCATACCCATCTGTGGTGTTTGATATTGCCAAGTAATAATTGACGCCCAATGGGGAAACTGCCAATAAAACCCCAACAAAACAATACAAGATTGGGCTGCGCTTGTACACGTCAGATTGGATGCGCTTCTCTCCAAAGTCTTGGATACTGGCCAAGATCTTAGCGTATGATAGGAAGATGACGTCATTACGGGCCCTCATTGCCCTCCCTTTAATAAAATTAATAATGGTTGCATTGTATGGGTTGGTATCCACCAAAATGGGGCCACCAAGAACCTGATTGGATAGGATTCTGGCGGCAACCACAACTCCGTGCATCCATGAATTCACTGTTCTTTTGTTGGTGAAGATGCTGTGGAGTCCCAACTGGAGACGTACCTGGACCAGGGGCATCTGCAGGTCACGTTCCATAATGGCCATCATAAGGGGATGGGCTGTGTCACCTTTGGTTGAGGTACAGGCACCAGTTGGGGTCTTCTTGGTGGGGGGCCACAGTTGGTGTGGGCTCGCAGGGTTGCAGCCACAGTGGACTTTGCAAAACCCATTGCGGCTGCAATTTCCCCAAGGGACATAAGCTTCCCTTGCTTTTCAACCATTTTGAGAACAATCTCTGGGGTGATCAATTTTCTTCTGCGTCTTGCAGGCTGATTGGCTGGGGGAGGGATATGTGCATCTTGGGAACTGGTCAATGCCATCTGATTGGCTGTTTTGGGGTTCTGGGCTCTCTGGGTGACCCCATGGCTAAAAAAGCTGGTTCTGGATGCCATTGCTGATAAGGGATTTGGGTTGGCAGCTGCCTGTGCATGGTGGGCAAACAGGGCCATGCTGGAAGTTGCAGGGGAAAGAACAGACTCCTGTGTGGTGCTTGCGGAGGGGCCTGCTGGTTGGGAGTGGCCATAGACAGAGGCTTCACTGTTAAGAGACCCAGTGTAGCCCTGCATAATTTTGTCAAGGCCAGGGAACAGCTTGTTGACTTGGTTGTTGTTGAAAGAAGACATAATAAAAATTTTATTATAATTTTAAACTTGAGAAGAGGAATGTATATTTTAGTCAATTTTATTGTTATATATGTCAATTTTGTGAATATTACAATCTAAATTTTAGCCGGCCTAAAATGGAATAGGGTGATTTTTGCGAATGCCTGTGATTCCTAAAAGAATTTGCACAAATCCACTCTAGATCCTTTGGCATCCTTTTTGAGACACCCATAAATTATATTTATTTCAAATTCATTGCAATTATGATTTGAAACTTGGTTCTTGGATTTGACAATCCCGCAATTTCAGATTTGTTAATTTTCACATGATGTCTATGATTTGTTTGAAATACAGGAAATCTCAAATTGTACATAAGAATCCCGCATTTCTGATTCATGTATCCCGCATTTGTTTGTTGGGTTTTGTCTTTTGTTGGTTGAGTTATCTGCTCAAGAGATTCAAAATTTGCCAATTTAAATAAACCAAAAAAAGTCAAATTAAATGGTTAATTTTATTAAATATTTTATTTTTCACTAAGCTGAGTTGCCCACAAAAGTGATTCAAAATTTGGACCAAGGATTTGACAATCCCGCATTTTTACGTTCAGGTTCTGAATTTACAGTATAAAAGCAGTATCATAAACTATTAATTAGTAATTTAGACTAACTATTTATTTAAAAATATTATACTGAACAAATAAAAACAATACATAAAATTAGATAATACTCAATAAATTTAATTAAAAGCTGGACTGTGATCACCTGATTGCCATTAAGAACTGTGGTAATCTTCTTGATGTATTCCCCAATCTATGAAATCTTATATTTGGCCTTGAAAATGTCCTTAATTTTCTCTTGGTATTGTTTCTCTTTGGTGGTTCTCTTCTTCTTGGATGGGCAGTTCTCAATATCTCTGATGAATGCAACAGTCTTCCCCTGTTGGACTTTGAGGTGCAAGTAGAAGGTGTTGTATCTGGGCTTGATTCAAAGGAGGACTTTATATGCTTATGCCAGCCCTCCAAAGGTGAAAAAGTTTTCATCTCATCCTTAAGAACTTCTTGGTAGCAGTTTCAGTTGGCTCTGGCTCTGGGCTTGCTCTGGCTCTTAGTGACCTTACATCCAATCCACTGTGGCTTGTAATATTCAATGAAAGGGTAGAAGGCATTCTCATGTTTCTTGGCATATGGATCCTGAAATAGGATATTAAAGGCTTGTCCAGTATGCTCTGGCTTTACAAAGGCTAGTGTTAAAAACTGCTGAATTAAGAACTTTCACTTTCCTGATGTATCTAGATGGTGGAGCTTGCTGAGCTCAGGTAGACCCTTTAGTTGCCTGTTGACAGCCTTTTAATAATGGAAAAAAACACCCCTGGACCTCTCCATCAAGGGTATTTACAAAAGCGTTATACTGGGCAGTTTCATAGTCCATAATTATAGTTGAGGGTCCAAGTGCTTTATCTTGAGCTTTTTTTCTGCAGAAAGGGTGGCTTCATCCTTTTCATCATCATCTGGATTGGCTCTTGTGTTATGGCCAGGGGGGACTTTTTATTACTGGGTAGGGCTTTGATGCCCTCCTGAAGAATTTTAAAGGCCTTTGTGTAGATCTCTTCTGTTGCTTCATGAAGCAGAAAGTAGTCAAATGGGAGCACATTTACTTCAATATGGGAATTGACAACCCATATTTGGTAAAAAAAGGCAGGGGCATACAGCAAAGGTACTATCACATAACCAGGTCTCTAGTCTCTTAACTTCTCCAGATTCTGTTGTGTAGAATAGCATATAATTCTTTCCTCTGCTGTAGGCCCATCATCACGTAAAAGGAATGCCTCATCACCATTGAACATCTTCAGCTCCTCTGTCAAGACTAACTCTCCTTGGACAGCAACAGCGCCCATGTCAACACTAAAAATGTCAACAGTGGCCATATTGACATTTTGTTGACATGGCCACTGTTGGCTTTAAACTCAAAATCTCCTGTTTTTTGCTAGCTGTGCTAGCTTAATTCTTTTTTTTACAGCGTTCAGGGGTTCAAACCCAGAAAACATGACAAAATTGTGGCCATTTTGACACAATTTAATATTAAGCTTAATAAAAAACTCAATTTAACCAGATTTTTCCTTTGTGTTTACTAATAAAAAATAGTTTATTTTTTATTTGTTTTCATGACGTAAAAGTGTCAATGTTGACACTTTTTAAGCATAACTTATTTTTAATAATAAAACTGAAACATCTACAATAAAAAATTAAGTGCACATTTAAAAATATTTTTTCATTGAATTAATATATATAAAAAGACTGTGCACATACAGTAGATTGAAAAATGTTCATCTTATAAATTTATATGTGGCACTTATTCTGGCTTTAATATCATAAATGGATTGGTGGCTAACAGGGATCCAATAATTTAAGCGTGAGTTACTATGTAATTTACTATAGAGTTTATTATTGAAAATAATGTTGACACTCAGAAATGTTGTCTATTTGCTTGTGAGCATCTGCTGGGGTGGAGTTAAGCAAATTAGAGTGGCACAATTAAGCTTAAATTAATATGCCACTTCATATAAAGAATGTTGTAAGTGATGTTGTCAGCACTTTACTCTTTTCATTATCTTAACCAACGTCTTAACAACTTCTTAATATGCAATGGTAAAATATCATATTACCACTACCCAAATATTATTTTTAATAAAGAAATAAAGAACTTTTATACTTTTTTTACTTAGTTTCATATGTTTTTTAATTTTACTATGTGAACAAAAACACACAGAAAACGGCTAATATTTGCTAGCCCATGTAAATTTAATTAAGTGTACTATGAAAAAACATAGTAAATTTTCAAAAAAAAAGTCAACAGTGACAATGTTGTCAAAAATAATGTCTCTAATTTTTCTAATTGACAGTGAGAATTCAGCTTTTTTTTACTAATTGTCACTTATAATGTCAACGCTTTTCATTTCTCACATATAAAACTTTATGTTTTACATAATAAAATCATCTGATTTTTTGATATTGTCAAGGGTCTGGATGAACAAGCATTCTAGTTACTGCCAACCTACTTAACATCCAGCCATTGCCCAATTTGGTGTCCTTCCAATATACCATTTGACATACCAATAATGGTAACCAAGCAATATCACATGACTGTCCAAGTATCCAGTGGCTCAAACCCATCTTGCACATGACCAACCCCTAGGTTTGATCCAACTAAATACCTGCCACAGTCAATTCTATATAAGTTTAAAGTATTATCCAATAAATGATACTTCTCTTCTTTCTTAATTCCATATTTGAAGCTTTCCCAAAAGGCTCTCCTTATCAATATGCTGTATTTTTAACTTTTATTTTTCATATTTTCTAATTTTTAAAAGAAAACTATTTATAAAGCTAATACTTTCACATAAATCTCTTAACTTTTAACTTGTTATTTATAACTTTAATAAAATAAAAACTATACAAGTATTTTTTACCTTTTAAATTCCAAGAAAATCCATATAAAGTTTCCTTTTAAAATATTATGTTTTTTAAGTTGTTTTGTTTATTTTTTAAATAGATTGCTTTATTTTAAATCCTTTTACTTATTATTTTAGGACAAGAACACCTCTAAGCAGCCAAAGGGTACCAAGCGTCCTCCAAGCCCACCAAAGCCACCAAGAAGAAGCCTGTCTTGTCAAAGAAGGCCACCCCCAAACCATCCCCCAAGCCCTCTCCTGAGAAGAGCCCTGATCATTCCACTGGGGGAGAGGAAACTGATGGCTCTCTTACAGAGCACAGTTTTTACAACTTGGCTTCTGACAAGGAGCCAACTAAGAAGAAGCGCTCAGCCTAAAAGTCCCCTCCAAAGGATAAGTCTCCTACACATGAGGAGCACCAAGATAAGCCCCCTTCTGCTTCCCACCATTAAACTCCCCTCCTTCAAGTTTATCTGGGTATGATTCAAAGCCCCGCCTCAATTACTTCCCTGGCTTTCACCATGCTCCTGCTGGCCCCTGGGACCCTCTGTTAGCCCATAACATCTGCAATGTTGATGGAAAATTTAAGGTTCCTTCCTCCTTGCCTAAGTATTTTCCTATCATGAGTATAAAGGGTGGGCCGGCCATGGTGGCCAATGGTGATATTTTCTCTTATAACAACACCAACCGGGGCTTCAAGAGCTGGCACTATACCTGCAAGGACTGCTCCTGCCCAGTGCGGCTCAATACTGAGCGCTGGGACTTGGTACAGAAATCAAGGGTAAACACACTTGTGTGATGCCCAACACAACCATTGTCCGCCTTATCAAATGATATCTGGTGCAGGTCATGCCCACCTCAAAGGACCTTTCCCCGACCCAGCTGGCTGTGCTTGCGTGCAAGTACCTCTCCCCCACCAACCTCAAGAGGGTGCCAACCCATAACCAGTTAGTCAAGTTTATGAGTGATAGGCGCAAAGCCTCAAACCCTCTGGCAAAGAGCGCTACCACCATTGAAGACCTGGTCCTTTCCAATGCCCTCAAGAAGACAGAGGATGGAGAGATGTTCCTGCTCCATGACAATGGGCAGGAAGTGGAGGATAGAATTATAGCCTACGCCACAACCCAAACCTGGAGCAGCTCAATACTGCTACCACCTGGCTGTGCAACGGCAAATTTTCAACCTGCTCAACCATCTTCAAGAAGCTTTGGGTCCTGTATGGGCAGTTTAATGACCAGGTCATCCCTCTTGTGTTCTTCCTCCTGTATGGTGCCAAGACTGAAGTCTACACCAGAGCATTTAAAATTTCCTGGGATGCTTTGAGCTCCCTTCCCACCAACCAGCTCCCCCTCCCACCCACTCCACCAGAGCAAACCCTTCCTCTGCTGAGAAGGATGAGTCGACCAGAGAATTCAAAATTTTCCCGGATGCTTTGAGCTCCCTTCCCACCAACCAGCTCTCCCCTCCCACTCAAGCCACCAGAGCAAACCCTTACTCTGCCAAGAAGGATGAATCCACTATAGCTGCAGAGCAGCTAGCTCATTTGCGCTCACTTGGGTCAAAGGTGATCATAATAGACTTTGAGCAAGCTCAGTTCAGAGCCTTCAAGACCACCTTTAATGGAGAAGTTCATGACTTCTTCTTCCATTTTGGGCAGGCCCTCATCAAGAATCTCAAGAGCAAGAAGGAGCTTTTTGACAAATATCTTAATGATGGTGAAGGGAAGTGCTGCTTTTCCATCACCCAGTTTGCTGCCTTGGCTTTTGTGCGGCCAGAGCATACTGGGCTTGGATTTGAGGCCCTTCTGGAGGATGCTTATATCAAAAAGCACTCCACCATTCTCAAGGGTTACCTTGAGTACTTTGAAAAAGAAATGGGTAGGCAAAAAGGTGACTGCCTGGAGAGGAAAGAGCAGGGCCACTGCCCCTTGGAATTGCCAGGGCACCTGCCTCAAGGGAGAGATGAAGACCACCTCTAGCCTGGAGGTTTGGCACAAGCACCTGAAGGTGAAGTTTGGGTCCAACCCCAAATACAACAAGTTCTTTGCCAAGCTACAGGAGGAGCAGGCCCAGACTGTCTCCAATTTTTGCAACCTGGCCAACTGGGTGGCCCCCAAGAGGCAAAAGTCCAAGGAGCAGGACTACCAGGAGGACGTTCAGAAGGTGGTGTCAAGATTTCTGGATCTTGAAGATGAAGAGAGATTATTTTTATTAGGTGAGTTAATCATATTGGGATAGGATATCTGTATGAAGACAGATGTGCTTCTATTGGTGTGACAACAGGCTGTATTCCATTGTTGGTTGATCCAATTGGGGTGGAAGTCCTGTGGTCCTTTGAAGATGCAACACCGTCTGTGGTGATTTTGGCAGGAGTTTGCAAGTATCAATAATTTGCTCTTATTGTACTTTGACACCACTACTATTAGGACTAGTAGGGATGTTGAAGGGTATTAAATTGTCTGTCTTCCAAGTGATCTTGGAAGGGCCCTTTATAGTTAACAGCTAGCGGCCAAACTGGCATCTAGCTGCGGACAACTCTTACTAGCTAGCCTATCATCCCCAAGCACTAGTTTCATCCCCTAGAGTTGGATCCCAAAACCCAAATAATGGTTTGGGATGAGGTAATATTCTAGGCTGCTGATTTCTCCTCTTCAGCCCAGATATTCCTTGACTTAGTTACAGCAACTAAGTTGACACCCAATTTGGCCGACCTGCCCTTGTGCTCGGTGTAATGCGCAATGTTTGCACAGACGGTCTTCCGTCTCAACTCTCGGTGAAACAGGGTGTTGTAATTCCCCAATCTGTCTCTGGGTTGGGTCTGCATCCCTATTTGAAATCCAGAATCCTTAGCATCTAATTATAGAAGCTTCTGGATTGGCCTGTGACCTGCGACCCAGAATGTCTCAGGTGTCTTCTGACTTGGAAACTATATCAAACTTATTATAGTTTCACCGTATTCTGGAATACTGTGTCACTTTGGCTGTGTTGCGTCCAAAATTAACCCACAGCTTCAGTAATAGGAATATGGATCAGTCAATCCTAATGAATCAGGATTTCCTGACAGGTGGTAAAGAAAAGGTATAAGGTGGCAGAGATTAAGAAGTACCTTGAGGACTTTGCCACTGCTCTTGCTGGTGGCTTTAATTGGCTTAATAAACCTTACTTTGCCTGGATTGTTTTTACTTTTGAATTTTTATGTTTTTTAATTTATTTATATAGCACTAATTTTTTTAGGTATAAATGGTAAGTTTCAAATACAGTTTTAATGTGGTTTTGTAAGAAATATCTTGTATTTTGTTAATTTATCTTTAAGGCATGAGATTTTTTCAGTTGTGCTTATATAAAGTATAATAGATTTAAATTGGAATTTTTTATATTAGTAGTTATTATGATATATAAAATATCTTTATTTCTGGTTCATTGGAATTTTAATTTTTATGGGAATAAAAAATAATTTTATAATAAAAAGTATAATTTACATAGTAAATTGAAAAATAGTTGCTTATATCTCCTTATTTTTATTACTTATGGTAATTTTCTTATTGCATTTTTGAATTTTCTGAGGTCATTTTAGCATAATAAGGATTTAAAAACATATTTTTTATATAAAAAATGTTCAGGGTAAAGTGTGCTGTTACTTAAAAAAGTGTCAACATCAAGGAGACAACATTAAGTAAAACCGGGTTTTCACTTTACTATAGTTTCAACCTTAAAAGTGTTAACATGGCCACTGTCAAAAATTTTAGTGTCAACATGGGCGCTGTTGCCCCTTAGACTATGGCAGATTTCTTATGGGGGAATAGATCACGGTGTTTGTTATATGTACTTTACTAACTGATTGCGGTCAGGGATGAGCTTCAGGTTTTCATTACTTAGGTGTGGTGGCCTTAACTACCAGATCAGAAGCCTTGAAGTCTTTGGAGACTGAAATCAATTGGTAGAGGTACCAATTTAGAAGCTTTTCAATAAGATTGATTGGATCATTGCATGTGTGCTCTCCTTTTTCACTAGTGACTTTATCACATTCTTCTGTGTTGATCCTGGAAGCACAGCTTCTATTTTCACACACATAATGCTTGCTTCTTCATGCTCTCTTCTGATTGTTGCAATTGAAAACATAGCCATCACAGACTATACTTTCACCTCTTTTGAAAGACATTAGAGGGGAAACCCAAGGAAACTTCTTTGGGAGCTTAAACTCTCTTTTGATGTTACATATATTGTGAACCTTGAGGGGATCCTATAGGCCAATTGGTGCTTGATGGTAGTCAGACAGATAATTTTAAGGATCTTCTTTATTGATACTTGATGATCAGGATGGAGGTGCAAATTTATTGGGCAGTGGAGGGGAATTATCTGGAGTTGGCTTCTTGCGCTTCTTGGACTGGGATGAGCTTAATTCCTTGGGGCTTGATTCCTTTAAGCTTGGTTCATCTGGGCTTGGCTGGGGTTCTGGACTCTTGGGTATATTTTTTCTTCCCTGCTTGCTTAGTAGAAGCTCATCTCCTTCTGATTGGTACCATATTGGAGAAGAAGAGGGGTCAGGGGAGGGCTCTTCACTTTCAGGATCTGGGGCTTATCCTTTGTCTTATGTTTCTTTGAGGGCTCTTTGTCTGGTTTTTGTTGGGATAGGGAATTTGGGACTTTCCAGAGGCTTTGGGTACTTTCTTGGTTAACTTGGGATTCTTTGGTAGATTTTTGGAAGATTTGCCCTAAAATAATTAGAGTAGAGTTCATAAAGTAAGAATAATCATGTGAAACATGAATAAAATTAAATAATAATCACTTGTTTTATTTTTATTATTAAGTAAATAGTTTATAGAAGTATGGAAAACAATTTTAGAGCTAGTTTATTAGTAAAGAATAGAAAAAACCATGTATAAATAAAAAGTCTACATTCTGGTAGTCACAATAGTCAAAAATATTTAATTTAGTTTGTCAGCATAAAAAAATGCTTTAATTTTGACTGTTGGCAAACTGACAGTCAGCATTAAACCAGAAAAAAACTATTTAGATCACTTATAAAGCTTAGTTAAGATTTTCCTGAGTTGGTTTTTTAAGGCCAACATTGATCATTTTTAAATTTAAAAAATTAAAGCTTTACATATGTAACTTATGAAAACTAAATAATAGGGATTGTAAAGGGAAGTCTCAAGTACAGCCCTGGGTACTTTTGATCTGAATTATCATACCATTATGTGTGCTTTTTGTTAAGCAGCAGTGTTTTACTAATAAACCAGTGAAGGTGTCAACATGGAGGCAGTCAGTGTTCTTTTATAGTAACTCTCCTATTAAATCTTGCTTAAATTATGTCACTTTATTTGCTTAGCTGAACCCCTTTGTTGTGATTTAGGCAACACATTGATTTGACACAAAGTCAAAATTATAAATGCTATATAAGTTCTACTTTTAACATATGTGTTTTGGCTTAAGCAGAATCCCAGAAAGAAGCTATATATTAATCCTTTGGATTTACTAATACAATAAATAGTGGTGAGATACACTATCTAGAAAGACGCCATCTAGAAACCTTATGTCAAATTTCTGGCTAAACTGCGCCAGATAACTTAAAAATTAATAAAAGTCCAAATACATTTCAAAAACAATAAGAAAAACATATGGCTAGACTCAAAATAATCCAAAGATTCTAAATCTTCAATAATAATGTGGGATCAGATAGTATCAACTATAGTGTGCAAAGCTCCAAAGTCAACACACTCCAAAACTGTGATATTTCTGTGTTAATTTTCTACCCTATATTAAATATGTATACTAAAAATAAAGTAAAAATCAAATATTTGAAAGGAAAGAATTTATTGGTAAAAAAAGTGGATTAGGCTTTATCAGGATTTTAGGATATTGTGACCATACTACAGTCACATTGGGCTGTGGTTTCACAAAGAGGTTGAATTGTGATGAATTTCATAGGTTGAAATTCAAAACAAAAGGATTGGCCTTGGAGAGACTTTCCAGTGTAGTAATTGATACCCATGAATCAATTAGGCTGTCCTAATTGAGGGCTATAATGAATAATCTGAATAATTCAGATTATGAGACTAGGTGTCTCAAACTGATTGATTAACTGGGAAGGTTAATTAATTGATACCCTGGAATATGATTGATGAGGATTTAATCATAGGGCCAAAATGGACTTGACTGTCTCAAGTAAAGACTTAGTGTCTTTAAACCGTTTAATTAACTGGGAAAGTTAATTAATTTATGCTGGGAATATAATTAATGAGGACTTAATTATATTGTTTAATTGCCTTGATTTTGTCAAGAAGTTTGGTTAAGGTTAGCCAAAAGTAAACCCCCAAATTGTGGTTTAAAAGCGCTGTTTTGGCAAATTAATTAGATTAGAAGCGCCACCTAATTGATTTGTAAAGCGCCGCCTAGTGAATGTTTCAGGCACTGGGGCGCCGTGGCGCCGCCTGGTTTGAGTTTTGAAGTGTTTTAATGGGTTTTAAGGGGGGAAACCATTAAATGCAAAAATAACTAAATATAGACAATGGTGACTATGCATTCAGGATTGATCAGCTGGTTCCCAGTTGGAACAAGGATAGCTTGGATCAGGAATACATATATTCCACAGGGTTTTGGGTCCAGAAGTCTGGAATGCTTCAAGCCAAAGCAATACATTTCCACGGAAAGAATAAGGTGATTCTGGAATTTATTATGACAAATTTTTATAGGTTAATAGTGTGAAGATCTTTTTGGTAAAGATCTGGATTGGATGACGCTGTTATGTCATAAAAACCATGTGAAAGGAATCCAGGTGTGATTCCAGAACCAGAGGGGGTTTCAGCCAAATGTACCCCAATTGGTATATAATGGAAACATGATAAAGATTAATAAAAAATGATGCTTATGTGTGACAATGGTTGCTTTCCCCTCAATCTTTTTATGCATTGTTTTTTTGGCTTCAAACTGAAATAAGACTACCATGGAATGAAAGAGATGGTCTGCAGCTAAGACTATGGGAAGCAAAAAACGTGGAAGTGATCACCAGATGGCAACAAGTTTAACGCCAAGATTGCTTGCCTGCAATCCAAGCTCATTGAAGCTTACATAAAGGATTCCCCGTCAAACTGTAAAAGAGTCAGACCGGGATAATGAAGAAGCAAGCATGAATTTCCTGGATCCGTCACAGATATTGACTAATTAACAGATTCAACCAATTAACGTGGGCCAGCTGTCAATCACTCTTAGGAATGGTTTCAACAGAATGATGTGGGCCACAGGTTGCAGGATCAATGAATCAACAACCAAATCATGTCCTGGCTTTAACAATTTCATGGATTCCTAATTAATAGTGAAACATGCAGATATTGTGCAATTAATTAGTCCACCTCAACAATCACCTCAAACATGTTTCTCATAATAATTACTATTATAATCTTTAATTATATCATAGAACAAGGGCAGATGTAAGGGCCATCATCTGAAACACTTTTAGAAGAGCCTAAAATAGACTGGGCCATCAGGCCAAACACTCTAAAATAAAAGGCTTTAAGTCTATTGTATTAGAGTAGCTCTGATTAAGTGAAGAATCATCTCCACCAACTAGTAGCCAACCAGGCTAGCTAGCCACCTGAAACATGGTCCAGGTTCACAGCTACTCCACTCAGGTTGAGGGATATTTACACAGCTTCAGAAATGATACTGAGCTGTGGAAGTTGTCAAGCAAGCTTCCGTCACAAACTGCACACACTCAAGGTTGGGCCAGAGCTAACTCAGATAAATGTGGGCAGCTGGACCAGCCTCAATGTCAGCCTTCTAATAAAGAGATGATATTTCAAATCCTTTTCCTAGTTTGATTCTAATTAAGCAGAGAGCAAAAGATCATACTGTTGCCATACATTATTAATTCCTATAGTAAAATATTGAGACAACAACTTATGAACCTATATCCAGAAGTAGGAAGGACCGTCCCAAATCCTTTGAGTATTGGGCCCTGTCAGACTTGCTACTTCTGATGACAAAAAAATATTCTGGGCCAAAGGTTATGCCAAAGCCACAGGTTCTCTTTACTTTCCTTATGTTAGAAGACTTAGGATATCATCTGGCAGATGATAAAATACCATGGTCCGTAATTTTCTGACAGGCTTTAGCCCCAAGAGCCTTTGCAATGTCTTTGAGATGAGTAAGGGCCCTTATCTGGTATAATAGGTCAAAATCTCCTTAGTAACTCTTGCAAACTTGACCTGCTAGTCTACATGCTTGGATACAACATCTTTTCTTTTGATGGCCTAGGGGTAAAGCTGGTGCCCATGGTCATTGTGGATCTTCAGCTTGTTGATAATCACAATAAATCTGGGCTTTTTTACCTTAATCATGAGGGGAAATTGGTTGTGCCAACCTTCAAGTGATGAAGTGGTCTTAGTTATGCTGTCCTTAACCTGGTTATAGCAGTTCCAGTTAAGTGAGTCACTATCCTTGAATATATAAAATTATTAATGAAACATTTTAAAGTTGAAACTCAAATATTACAGATCCTTCTATGATAAGGAATAAAACCAGTATATTAAAAGTGGTTTTTAATGGCTGTGTTACAGGGAGGTAGTACTATCTGTCATTAATGATATTTCAATACTTAGATTGAAAACCTGGGCATTGAATCCCTGGCCTCAGAAAAAGCCTTGTGATGGCCAGGGTAGACAGGAGCCAGCCAGACTGCCAGTTGGTCCAAACTCTGGCCCACCATAGATGCCTTGCCCTAACCAGGAGGAACAGAAACCTGCCAGCCTGCCAAGTGTTGAGGCTGGAAGTTCAAATTCAGCATTGTAAACCCTGGAATTGAACCCTGACCCTCCAAAGGCTAATTAAGTCACCCATAGTGGACAGGAACCTGCCAACTTGCTAAGTTGCAGACCCAAGTTGTTGAATTACTCCAAGACCTGCCAGACTCTTAAGGATGATTCCCCAAATGAACATCAAATTTCTGTTAACCTTATGCCACTAAAGACCCAGACCTATGCAGAAGCTGTAGCTTGCCTAAAGGAGGTTACAAAAAGGCCTCCTGCCAGTCCTGCCAATGATCACCAGCTAATGCCAGTCTCCAGTCCATAATGAGTAATACAACTTGACTGCTCAGGTGATGTGGTAAACAGTAGCGGCAGAAAAAAGCATCACCACTTCTGTTCATCAGAGCAAGCACAACTAGGATCCACCTTCCGCAAAACCAGAAGCCAAGGTCCAAGTCCTGCCATTGAACTGTCCCTAGACCTGAAGTCCATGAAAAGCAAAGAAGCAAAACCACCTGGTATAAGAACCCCGGCAGTATGGGGATGACCCCATTGTCATTTTTGATAATAAAGTTTTATGAACCTTTGGTTTGAACAAATCCTACCTTATCTAGTCTTAGTGATCTTCCATTTTAACTCTGTCCAAGTAGATAATCAGGCAACTGCCCCCTCCAGAGACCAACCTGCTGACCCTCCTCAGGCACTATACTGTCCCCCTGGAGCACCCTTTGAACCTGTGCATTTACCAAATACTTGCCCAGCCCTGCCTACTTGGAGTACAACTTGGAGACCATCCTCATTTCCAATCCCTTGGCAAAAACTAGAGGAACCAAATACATAGGACGCAAAGGAAGTTACTACAAGGTGCTGTCATTATTTTTCAAAGACAAGTACAATTATCTGCCTGCATACTTTGTCCCCATGACTCCACCCTTAACCCCGCAACCTGATCACCCAATGAACCCCCAACTGCTACCAAGACCACATCCACTCAACTGTTTGGAGTACTCCACATTACTTTGACGGGAATGGTAGACTATATGGTGCCCAACTCAGGGCTCTGTTCTTTGCTTGGACAATCTGTATTCTATATTACCAAGTTAGCACCCATCCTATGGTGGGCATTACCCACTGGCCCAGCTGTACTCTGTCCTTAGTTGACTAATGCCTCTACCTATGCCTGGCTTCCTGACACTATCGAATTGGCGTTAATTTGAGTTGATTTATTATATGTGGTCATAAATTAATATCATACTTTATTCCCAGTTAATAATAGAAAGGCTTGGATTTATCACATAAAGTATAATCTATTATTTGATTCCAGATGCCATCTTTCTAGATGCTGTATTTCTAGATGGCGTAATTTAGGGTATTTATTTAGTGTCGTTATACTCAAAAAAATCTTATTTGAATAACGCTCTTTTTATTTCAATTTTTGATAGCATTTTCTAGATGCTGTATTAGAAACAATATGTAAAAAATAACTAATTAATAATTTTTATTAATTTTTTTAAATTTTTCTGATGTAAATCCTGACTCTATTGCAAAATTTTTCTATATGATGTCTTTCTAGATGATGTATTACACCAATAAATAGCTTAATAACACAAAAAACACTACAGAAGTTGACATATGTCTCTGTTCAATGCTTATCTTAATATATATTTAAGTAGTATAAAATATAAAAATTAGTTATTTCAGAATATTGTGTATTTTATTAAGAGCTTATGACATTCTTATTTGGGGTCAACATCCAGATATTACTTACTGGAGTTGACCTTAATGTAAAAGTACAAAGAAACTTTTATTTTCATAGCAAATTATATTAGTTTTTTGGCTTAAAATTAAGCCTTTGTTTAAATGGTGTTGACATTATGCCTGTTCTTTTTTAATTTTTCAATCCTGACTTAATAATTTACTATGAAAAATTAGCTTAGTTTTGGAAATTCCCAATTCTGGCAGATAAATACTAAAATAATGTTGACTTACTGAATGTCAACAAATTGTTGACATTCAGTAAGTTGACTTGCGGAATGACTTAATTCTGGAGGCTGCCAACCTGCCTTGAGTACTTTGTTGTATATGCCTCCTAGTGCTACTATGATGCCCCAAAATCTTGGTGTTGGCCCTGAAGAATCTGAAACAGAGACAGTTGTTCCTTCTTAATGTCCTGAGTTTTATGCAGAAGACACTCTAATTCTTTCCTAGGCTATCTATCTAGGACTTTTCTGGTTGGGTTTTATCATTTTGTTGAGCCCTAGTGTATCTTTTGGAAAGTTTACAAAATAGTATTTGAAGCTTTGTTGGTGGTTAATCATCAACTCTATGTGGATTTGGGTGGTGATTCCCCACCACATGGAGACTGCTTCATATTATCTGTTAATTTCTGCCACACCAACAAAGGCAAAATCAATAGAGCGTGAATATTAGCATTCACAACATTGTCCCCTTCTAGATTGGACTTAGGGGTGGTACTTGCAGAGGAACTTAGTGTTCACTTGGGGAAACAAGCAACCACTTGAGAGGAGTTTCACAGTGTATTCTGCACCACATTTGAAAGTAACTTCTAACAGTCTAATCCATAAATTATCCAACTTATGAGCATGTCCTCCCACTCTGTGTTGGTATTACAGGACGTGATCTCCAATTTTGAACTATGTTAAGTATAAGGTCAAAGGGATTGGGGTAATATATTGTATACTAAGGCCTTTAAACCAAGGATATTAATTTTGGCTAAATATAAAAAGGTTGGTAGTGTTTGCAATAGTAGTTGGACTAAGGCTCTCAAGAGCTTATAAGATGAAAATTATGGACTAAGACAATTAATTAAACCTAAGAAAATGAAATAAAGGCATGTCTTAATTACAGAAGACTGGGTCAAAAAGTCTATTTCTAGGTTTGGGAAGTGATCAGCACTAGCAGGGGGATTAAAACTATCAACAATTAAATTGTGAGTACTGCTATAAAAATTGTCTAACTGGTGTAAGGAGCGCCTTTTTGGGGAAGCTTCAAATATAAAAGTAGGAAGAGAAGAAGTATGTTTATTAGATGATACTTTAGACTTATATAGATTTATCTGTGGCAGGGATATTAGTTGTAACAAACCCAGGGGCTGGTCATGTGCTGGAAGGGTTTGAGTTGCTGGATACCTGAACAGTCATGTGATATTGGTTTGTTGCCATTTCTGGTATGTCAAATGGTATATTGGAAAGGCACCAAATTGGGCAATGACTGGATGTTAGGTGTGATGGCAATAGCTGGAATACTTGTACATCCAGACCCTCAACACTGGTGAAAGATATAGTCAAAGGGAATCATAAATAAACTAAGATTATAAAGGAAGAAAGAAGATGCAAGATTAAAAGAGTTCAAAAAATGAGAAAACACAGGCCACAAAACCTGCAAGTACCTTTTTGGGGTGCAAGTCAAACAATCTCAACATGGAGTTGAGACTGAAAACTCAAGCCTTTTTATTTAAAACTTGAGTGATTTAAGGTAACTTAAAGGGGGAAGAACAGTTAACCATCATAGGTTAATAATAATTGTGGTAATGGATGCAAGACTGCCAAGAGTTTGGTCTTAAATTAAAAAACTCAAGGGCAAAGGCCAGGAAACAGCAAGCAGAAGGAGAAAAGGTGGGTAATGTTGTTGCTCTTATTAGTTAAATCAAAAACAAGAAAAAAATCAGGAAAAACACATACAAGCTTAAATTTAAGTTAAAAACAAAGGTAAGAGTTCATATTATCAATTACTAACCAAATTGTATAGTCTCTGAGTTCAAATCTTGTATTAGAACAAGGTAATCTTTGGAAGATTGCTAACCTTAAGTTTAGGTTAAGATTGAACCAAACTTGAGGGTAAAATATAGGGAAAGATAAGGGAATAATTTGTGGCTCCATAATAAGTATGAAATAATAAAAGTTTGGAACTGCATAGTAGCAGTAAATAAAGAGAATACTGAAAGTAATTAAGAACATCTGGTATTATCAGGAGAGAGTTTTAGCATCTTAGTCTTGTACACAGAGTTATAGTCAGTGGCTTGAATGTTAATTATGTGGTTGACCAAGTTCTTGATATGGGCGTCAGAATACAGGGCTTTGTCATAAGAGAGTAGGGGGCCCCTTAAAAGCAACAGATTGATGCCATCATGTCCATACAACATAGCAAAGGGATAGTACCCAGCAACACAATGCTTACTGAGGCGGTAGGCAAAGAGAGCAGTGGGCAGGTCTAGATCCCAATTTTCAGCATCAGAGTAGGTTATTTTCCGCATGATGGAAACTAAGGTTGAGTTAACACGTTCTACAGCCCTATTAGTGAAAGAGTTGTAGGGGGTGAGAAGGACTGAGGAGATCCCAAAGCTTCTACCACAGAAGTCACTAACTTTGCATTTAAGTTAGATCCATTGCCCAATAATAACACTTGCAGGCAACCATGGCAATAGAAAACATCCTGCAGTAGAAAGATATCAGTGGTCTTAGCAGTGATGTTTTTGGTAGGGAAAGCTTCTAACCATTTACTGAAATGATCAACAGCAATCAATATAAAGTGAAAGCCAAAGCGTGGAGAAAGGAAGAGGCCCTACAGCGTTAATGCTGACAGTATGAAAGAAGTGCTGTGGAGGGACTAATTTGAACTTTTGAGAGGCAGCTTGAGGTTGCTGGAGTTGACAGTCATGACAACTGGTAATGAAATCAGGGATCAGTAGGCGGAGGTTCTCCAATAAGTAATTCTTCTGGAGCCAGTCAAAGGTCTTGACAATGCCTCCATGTCCAGTCTTCTTATGAGCTTGGAGCACCAACAAGAGGCGGAGGCTAGGGCGCATGTAGGGCAGCTATTGATCATGCACCTTTTTGAAGAGTTGATTGTCACAAATGAGAGTATTCTCAGATAAATTAGACAGGGCAGTTTTAATATCTTCATTCTTGTTCTCCCAGAAAGAAGGGTATCCAATTGGCTAATATAATTGGTCAGCTTCTGCAGGGTGTAGAGCAAGGATAGGCATTTGGGACAATCCATCAGCGTTTTGGTGTTGGATCCTGGGACAATATATCACTATGAAGTCATAAACCTGTAGGAAAAGGGCTCATCTAGCTATTTGTCCTTCTGGTTCTTTGAGCTGCTGTAACCACTTGAGAAAAGCGTGATCAGTGACCACAGTGAAACGAGTGCCATAATGTAATGACTGAATTGTTTAACTGCATGCAGTAAGGCAAGGAATTCTTTCTCAGTGACACTATAGTTCTTCTCCTGTTTGTTGAGGACACAAAAAGTATACCCTACAGGGTGATTCACTCCTTCATCATCTAGTTGAGCCAGGATGGCCCCAATAGCTTGGTTGCTAGCGTCTGTGTAGAGGATGAACTCTTTATTGTAGTTGGGATACACCAGGATGGGAGCCTCTTTGAGCTTTTTTTAAGCGTCTCAAAGGCCTGCTGTTGGCTAGCAGTCCACTTGAAGGGGACATTGCATAGCAACTGGACTAATGGTTTACTAGTGTCAGCAAAATATGGAATAAACTGTCTATAGTTGCTCATCATGCCCAAAAAGACTTGCACCTCACAAAGGTTGGTAAGTGGAAGCATCTTGTCAAGAGCCTCAACTTTCTTGGTCATAGGTTGGATCCCAGTTTGAGTTACTTCATGACCCAAGAATTCAAGAACTCCTTGAAGAAAGCACATTTATATGGCTTCAGCTTGAGGCCAGCTTCTCAAATTTTAAGTAAGACTTCCTTCAAATAGGCCAAGTGATCATTAAAGGTTGCGCTGAAGACAGTTTTATCATCCAAGTACACCAAGACATAAGAGAGCTTTAGGTCATGGATTATTGAGTCCATAGCATGTTGAAAGGTAGCAGGAGCGTTGCACAGCCCTTGAGGCATACATGTAGGCTCAAACAGTTCCTCAGAGGTGATGAGCTCAGCTTTTTGCCTGTCCTCAGAGAGAGGTTGACTTGCCAGTATCCAGATGTCAAATCTATAGCCAAAAAGAACTTAGAACCTCCAAGACGTCAGAGGGCATCATCTATGTGCAGCAAGGGGTAAAAATCCTTTTTAGTTAAAGAATTCAACCTTTAATAATCCATCACAATGTGATGACCTCCATACTTCTTATTGAAGATGAGCAAGGGGGAGGCCCAAGGACTCTGTGAAGGGGAAAGCAGCCCAGCATCTAGTAGCTTTTTGAGTTCTTTAGACACTTGCGCATCTTCTTCATGACTACGGCAATAAGGTTTTGCTCAGAAAGGAGGTGAGTCACTAGTATCAATCTAATGAATGACTCCTTTAGCTAGAACATAATCAGTGCTATCCTTAGCAAAGATGTCTTAAAATTGATCCAAAAAGTCAAGCACTTCTTTCTGCTGAACTGGAGACAGCTACAATAAGTCTTGGGCGGTAAATAGGGATAGGACATGTGGTTCATCTTCAGGTAAGTTGAAATCTTGGAAAGTGCCAAAGGGATGTAAAGAAATAATATCAGGAGTATTCAGTAGTTTGCCATAACCAAAAAGCTGGCCTCTCAACACAGATATGAGAAGGACAGTTGAATTGGCTACCAACAGCTGTACAGGGTCTTTGTGAGAGACTCTAGGATTCCAGGGCAGAGATAGGGGTTTTTGCGGCCTAACAAGGGAGGCAAGTACAGCTCTAGAAACGTGAGTTCAGGCAACTTGTAAGATATCTGAGCGTCCAGGATGACTTGAGAGCCAGGGGGATGGTTAAAGAAGAGGTGGTTGGAAGTGTAATACCTTCAGACGTAGGGCAGGCCATGGGAGGACACTTCATGTTGGACAAATGGGTACAGTACTTTAAAGTGAAAACACCAGTGGGATACTCTAAAGCACATGTCTTGAGGTGTTTCCCAGGGACTTTGACAGGCTTCTCAAAAATTAGGGGACTTCATATCCTATAACAGAGAGGTAGCCATCTTTGAAATTGATAATTCCATTGTATTCCCTAAGGAATTGGGTACCAACTAGCATATCACAACTCTCATTTTCCAAAACTAAAGCAGGTGCAGCTAAGAGTAGTTTACAAAACCGCATAGAAAAGCCAAATGGGCCCCAATAGCAAAAGTCATAGCCAGGTCAGCAGTACCATAATACTGATGGTAGTTGAGGTCAGGGGAAATTTTAAGCTTCTTCACAACCTTGTAAGATATGACATTAATTGGAGACCCAGTGTCTAAAACGGCCTTCATTCTCACTTTTTGGGTAGATCTCTCTACACAAGTAGTAGTAAAACCAAAGGAAGGGAGGACAACAAGGATATCTTGGGCTTCAGATAGTTCCTTTTCCCACTTTTTAATCATGAATCTAAACCCTGGGAGCTCCTTGTATACAGTCTTTAGAGGGAGTGAAACTGAAACATTTTTAAAAAAGCATTAGCTACTTCAGCCACTTCTTCTGACAACTTCACTAACACAGGTGACCTTTTAGCTTGTGTGAGGTATGGGCAAGAGACAACGTCCTTGAATTCAGTCAGAGGCTTGGTAGTGGTTGCAGTCTTCCCAGAGCGTAGTTTTTAAAGGACATAAATGATTTTGGGAACTGCTATAACTGAATATTCATAGGCATCAGAATCTTCATTATATGAATCATCCATTTCTTAATCATTTTAGATGTCATGAAATAATAGCAGAATTAGATTAACTTCAGAATTGGTATTCTCAGTGTCTTCTATTTACAGAAAAATTGGAGGAGGCTGGGAATAATTGTCAACCAAGAGTGTCTCCACCTCTAGGTTGACTGTTCTTTTCCATCCTGGTCCTTAGGTTCAGCACCATAAGCTTGTGGATTGGTATAAACACAGGAGTGGTGGCCTACCTATCCACAGTTATGGCATCCTTGGCATCTAGGAGGATTCTGGGAGTTTATGGTGAGCATGTGAGGGTTGCAGGAAGAAGAGTTAGAGTTGGAGGACACTCAATTCTCTTGCCCAACAGCTCCAGAGTGAGTAAGGTGCATGTTCTGTAGCAGTGTCTTTATGCTCTTGATAGATGAAAGCTGTCGTGAATAACGGCATTCACCATGGTTTGATTTCGCCTTTGTTGGGCCATTTTGAAGACAAATCTCTTGCTTTCACTTTTGACTCTCAAAATGAACTGGCTTCTGCTTCAGGAAATATGATTGTTTGGTTTCCTGACTCTGCAAAAATCACTTGCCCCACTCATGCTTGTGCCAAGGGATCCTACCGTCCTGGTAGTGTTTTGTGGTATTCCCAACCACTATATATTCCTTTTCCATATTCACCAATAAAATTAAGTTCTATTCACATTTTTGTCTTTGTGACTTCTGTACTTCCACGCCTCTCTCTAGCCACAACTAGTAGAGATTATTCATCCAGGGCCGCAAGGTAAACGCTATTGCCTTCCCTGTCATCTAACCAAGACTTAGTACAAATCCAATCCTAAGGTTAGGATTCCCCGCTGTGTGTCTGTGCCGCGCCTCAGAACACGGCAAAAATGGTGCTCACTACAGGGGCTGTAAGCCCCTTGGTTATCTCTTTTGCATCTACATTTTCAGGTCCCTTGCCTCCGCCTATTTGGGAGTCAACCTCACCTAAAATTACCAGCCCTCCTATTGAGGAAGACATTGCCAACCTGCCTATTGTCCCCACTGTACTAAACCTTGGGAATGGTCCCTGCTTAGTTGCTTACCCTATGGGTACCCCTGACTTGGAACAAGTCATGTCAGTAGCCCTTGGGATAGCCTGTGAAGGAGCCATCCCTTGCCTTCAGCTACAGTTTAGCCGTGCAGAATACTATGAGTTAATTGTGGCCCCTCAGTTTCCACAACATCTCCTCTCAGCGGCTGGCTCCGCTGATCACCTGCTGTCATCCTTTGTGCAGCCCGCCTGGCCCACCACCAGATGGTGTGGGACTCCACGTTCAAGAGATCTTGTCTCTACAAGCAGCTGTTACCCATCATTGGGACCAGTTTGCCGCCTACCAACAATGGATTATTCCCTGTTCTCCCTGATATCTGGCAATCAGTGTGATTTAATCACCTCTCAGACATATTTAGTCAATTCCATTGAGAAAATGCGCCAGTCTATCCCTGAGTATGTTAGGGAGCAACTACATGAGTTTCACCAGTTAGAACAACCCTGGCAAACTCAAGTAGACTCCCCCTCTAAACTCTTATCTCTCTGATTTTGAGCACCTAGTGCAACAGCTCAATGCATTCAGTGTCTATTCCTTTGAGCAATTGCAACAGGTAGCTGACCTTGCCGCCCAAGGTCTAAAATAGCTCAGTGCGGAATTTGATCAAGAGAGAGCTACCACAGCCACAGCTATTGCCAAACTTCAGAGTCAGGTGAATGAGCTGTCCACTCCCAAACCCAATGTTCTGCCTTCTTCCCCTGCTGATGATCTGGTGGACAGAGAGCAGAAAATCTGGGAAGCCATCCAGGAATTAGTGCTTCTACTTGTAGCCAAGAACGTCCTACTGAAATGCCTCAACCTGACCCCCAGGTTCTTGCGCTGACTGCTCAATAGCTGAACTACAGCAAGAGGTTGCTGCTTTATGAGAGGTAGTGACGGCCGCTGCTAGCCCACTTGGGGTCAACAAGGAGGATGGCTGTTGTCCTGGTTTGGCGGGGGCTCCTCAAATCCACTGTGCCAGAGAGTTGATTTCCCTAGCTAATGAGGTGGATCCTTTGAAATGAGACCAGACTGAGTTGGACAGGGATGTACAGGAGATGAGTAAGTTGATTGATTTGATAAATGACAGGTTTGCCCCTTGCCTATCAGTGGGGCCATCCCTTACTTTGCAACTGGCTGAACTCTCCACAGTTGTCACTACCCAAGGACAATAACTAGATGTTACTGAACAACAGACCACTCTATCCAACACTATGGGTGCCAGAACCACCAAGACTCTGATAACCCTTGAAGAAAGTGTTTGACAACTGTGGGCTAGACAGTCCCCCTCCAAATCTGAAGCTGAGTTTTCCCTGCGCATAAATGTACTTGATAGCAACAATGGTGGTCCAACTCCCAAGGCACACTTCAAGCCTACTTTTAAGCAAGTCTTTGATCCTAAAACCTCAACTATTGCAGCCTTCTTAACTATTTACAAGACAGCTATGGGACAAGCATCAGATAAAGTCAAGAAAGAACATATTCTGACTTGCCTACACCCGACCTGTCAAGAGGTAGTTGTACCAGAGCTGCCCTCCATTAAGACCTGGGAGGACATGAAACAGCTCCTGATTGCCAAGTTTGGTGGTGATCTTAGCCTGGAGGTGAAAAAGGATGCTTTCATGCACATATCCTTCAAACCCAAGGAGACATTAGCTGAATTTGCTGACAGATTTCACATGGAAGGACAACAGTTAATAACAAGCAGACAATTGACAGCGCAAGAAGCATATATGGCCTGCGCCCAGGCCCTCAAGGTGAATCAACTCCTATGCCTTCATTTCAAGGCCCACAAAGCTATGCTGTCCTCCATTAAAAGTATAAATACACTGCTCCAAGATATGCATCTTACCCATTCTGGGGCAGTTGTTTGGAAAAAGTTGTGCCGCTTCCAACTCTGGCTCCTCTTCTTGCGGCCCTTGTATCCTCACTATGAACTCCCAAAATCCTCCTCAACGTCAAGGCTGTCACAACTGCGGTCAGATAGGCCACCACTCTTGTGTCTGCACCAATCTGCGGGTTGAAGGAGTGATTCCAAGGATCAGTCAGGAAAAGAACAGTCAACCTAGAGGCGGAGACGCTCTTGGTTGACAATTCTTCCCAGTCTCCTCCTACACCTCTGCCTGCTACTGACTCTAAGCCTGCTGATGATGATGCTCCTCCTATCCTCCTCCTGTTCCATGACATTTCTGATGATTCTGATGTGGATGAATCTGATGTTGAAGACCATGATGCATACGGGTATTCTGTTCTTGCCGTCCCTGAGGCTATTGCATTTCCCTACAAGCTATGGTCTGGGAAGACTACAACTACCACCAAGCCCTTGTCTGAGGCCAAAGCAGTTGTCTCCCACCCTATCTTACTCAGGCAAAACGGACCCCTGTATTAGTGGAATTATCAGAGGAAGCTGCTTAAGTTGCAGACGCCGTTTTCAAGAATGTATCTGTCTCACTCCCTCTCCAGACCATATATAAGGAGTTTCTGGGACTATGAGGCATGATTGAGAAATGGGACAAGGAAATAGCTGAGGCACAGGATATCTTGGCTGTTCTGCTACCCTTTGGACGCACCACCACCCAAGTAGAGATATCTATCCAGAAGGTCAAGATCAAAGCCGTCCTGAACACTGGTTCCCCTGTCAACATTGTTTCTTCTAAACTGGTGAAGAAACTCAAACTGGCCCCGGATCTCAACTACCATCAATCCTATGGCACCGCTGGTCTCTCTATGACTCGCAACATTGGTGCGTACTCTGCCTTACCAATGCAATTTGGTAAACTCCTGTTGGCTGCGCCGGCGATTGTTCTAGAAAATGAGGGCTATGACCTTTTGGTTGGTACCCAGTTCCTTTGGAAATATAATGGGATCATCAACCTAAAGGATGGTTATCTTTCTATCCTAGGATATGAAGTCCCTCTGATCTTTGAAGAGCCAATCAAAGTTCCCGGTAAACGGTTGAAGACATGTACTCTGGAGTACCCCACTGGAGTTTTCACCCTAAAATACCAAACCCATTTCACCAACATGAAGTGTCCTCCCATGGCTTGTCCTGCAACTGAGGGAATCCCTCTCATGGCCACGTCTGCTATCACCATCCCCCCAAGCTCTCAGGATATCATAGACTCCCAGATATCATATAAACTACCTGAACAGACTTTCTTAGAGCTATACTCCCCTCCTTTGCTGGGGCGTAACAAGCCTTACCTTTGTCCTGGGATTCTGGACGTCTCCCACAAGGATCCTGTTCAGTTACTAGTTGCCAACCTTACTGCGCTTCCTATGACAGTATCCAGAGGATAGGTTGTTGGTTACAGAAAGTTGTGAAATGCTCCTGACGTCTTGTCTCTTCACCCTTTTGGAATGTTTCAAGACTTTAACCTACCCAAAGACAAGCCTCAAGTTCTATCTCTGTTCACTGCCCAAGACTTCCCTCAGTTGTCCCCGGTCCAACAGAAAGAGGTGCTTGATTTATTGGACCAGTTCTCAGACATCTTTGCTAAAGATAGTACTGATTATGAGCTGGCTAAAGGTGTAATTCATCAGATTAACTTAGGAGATGCTCCTCCCTTTTGTGCCAAGCCATATTGTTGCAGCCAAGTGGAAGATGTGCAGGTTTTGAAGGAGCTCAAACAACTGCTGGATGCTGGATTGCTAACTCCCTCTCAAAGTCCTTGGGCTTCCCCCTGCTCATCTAAAAGAAAAAGGATGGTGGACACCAGATTGTGATGGACTATCAAAGGTTGAATTCTCTAACCAAGAAAGATTCCTATCCCTTACTGTGCATTGATGATGCCCTTTGACGCCTTGGAGGTTCTAAGTTTTTCTCTGCCATGGATTTGGCGTCTGGCTACTGGCAAGTTGATCTCTCTCTGGAAGACTGTCAGAAGGCTGCGCTCATCACATCAGTAGGATTTTTGAACCTACCCACATGCCGCAAGGGCTCTGTAATGCCCCAGCAACTTTCCAGAGGGCCATGGATTTCATTCTGCGTGATTTGAAGTTGTCATGTGTCTTAGTCTACCTAGATGATATAACAGTCTTCAGCGCAACTTTCACTGATCACCTAGCCAATCTTAAAGAGGTGTTCATAAAGATCCAAGAGGCTGGCCTCAAGTTAAAGCCCTCTAAGTGTGCTTTCTTCAAAGAGCGCCTTGAATTCCTGGGCCATGAAGTAACCCAAACAGGGATTTGTCCAATGACCAAGAAGGTTGAAGCCATTAACAAAATGCTTCCGCCCACCAACCTCCAAGAAGTACAAGTCTTTCTGGGCATGATGGGTTACTATAGACAATTCATTCCTGATTTTGCTGATACCAGCAAACCCCTGGTTCAACTGTTGCAAAATGTCTCTTTTGAATGGAACGCCAGCCAACAGCAAGCCTTCAAGACTCTAAAGCAGAAACTCAAAGAATCACCCATCTTAGTGTACCCCAACTACGATAAGGAATTCATCTTGTACACTGATGCTAGTGACCTTGCTATTGGGGCTATCTTGGCTCAGCTTGACAATGAAGGTGTGGACCACCCTGTAGCCTATACTTCCCGTGTGCTGAATAAGCATGAAAAGAATTATAGCGTTACAGAGAAGGAATGCCTTGCTGTGCTGCATGCAGTCAAAAAATTCTGTCACTACGTATATGGTACCCATTTCACTGTTGTCACTAACCACGCTTTGCTCAAATGGTTACAACAACTTAAGGAGCCTGAAGGACGCTTAGCCAGATGGGCCCTCTGCCTGCAAGGTTATGATTTCACTGTGTTCCATTGCCCTGGGATTCAATATCAGAATGCTGATGGGTTGTCCCAAATGCCCATTCTTGCCCTACATCCTGCTGAGGCAGACCGCCTGTATGAGCTAATTGGCTACCCTTCTTCCTGGGAAAGTGAGACAGAAGAAGTACAACTTGCCTTGTCCAAATTGTCTGAAGACACCCTCATACGCAATAACCAACTCTTCAAGAAGGTGCAGGATCAATACCTGCCATATGTGCGCCCCAGTCTTTGCCTCTCCTTGGTGTCACAAGCTCATAAAGAAACTGGCCATGGAGGCATTGCCAAGACCTTTGACTGGCTTCAGAAGAATTACTTCTGGGAGAGTCTTTGCCTGTTAATCACAGATGTCATAGCTAGTTGCCATGACTGCCAACTTCAGAGGCCCCAATCTGCTTCCCATGAGTTCAAACTGGTCCCCCTTCAACATGCCTTTCACACTGTCAGCATTGATGCTGTTGGTCCTCTCCCCCGCTCACGCTCCAGATGCCGCTTTATCCTGATTGTTGTTGACCACTTCAGCAAGTGAGTAAAAGCTCGTCCTACTAAAGACATCACTTCTAAGACTACTGCTGCCTTCCTGCTGCAGGATGTTTTCTACTGCCATGACTGTCCTCAAGTGCGGTTATCAGACAATGGGACCAACTTCAATGCCAAACTTGTAACCTCTGTTGTTGAAGCACTAGGATCTCACCAGTCTTTCTCTGCCCCCTATAATCCGTCCACTAATGGAGCAGTTGAGTGTGCCAACTTGACACTGGTTTCTATCATGAGGAAACTCACCTACTCTGACGCTTCCAATTGAGATCTATACTTACCTGCTGCACTCTTTGCCTATTGTCTGAGCAATTATTGGGTCACAGGGCTCTCTCTTTGCCATGTTGTATGGGCGTGAAGCCACCACTCTGTTGCTCTTGGGGGTTCCCCTACTCTCCTCTGATAAGGCCATGAACCCTGACAACCACATCAAAGACTTAGTCAACCGCATCATTGATATACAAGCCACTGCCTACACTTCTGTATATAAGACTAAGATGCTCGAGCTCTCTCCTGACAACGCTGGGCACTCCCCCTTGCCTGAGTTTGCTGTTGGTGACTATGTCCTATACTATCAACATTGTATGAGTTGGCGCGCACATAAACTAGACTCCCTGTGGATTGGTCCTTTAGAGGTGACTTTCAAGCAAGGATCTGAGTACACTGTAAAGCTCCTCTCCAGTGGTCGCCCTTTTGCTCGCGTACACGCCAAATTTCTCCGCAAGTATCACCCCCCAAAGGCCAATCTAAAGGGGGGCAATGTTGTGAATAACGACATTCACCATGTTTTGATTTTGCCTTTGTTGGGCCATTTTGAGGACAAATCTCTTGCTTTTGCGTTTGATTCTTGAAATGAACTGGCTTCTGCTTCAGGAAATATGATTGTTTGGTTTCCTGACTCTGCGCAACTCACTTGCCCCACTCATGCTTGTGGCAAGTGATCCTATTGTCCTGGTAGTGTTTTGTGGTATTCCCAACCACTATATATTCCTTTTCCATATTCACCAATAAAATTAAGTTCTATTCACATTTTTGTCTTTGTGTCTTCTGTACTTCTGCGCCTCTCTCTAGCCACAACTAGTAGAGATTATTCATCCAGGGCGCAAGGTAAACACTATTGCCTTCCCTGTCATCTAACCAAGACTTAGTATGAATCCAATCCTAAGGTTAGGATTCCCTGTTGTGTGTCTGTGTTGCGCCTCAGAACACAATAAAAGCATGGCCTTGTGATCTTTAAATTGGGGGCACAGGAGTTGATTACCTTTGAGGGCTTGAGCGCAGGCCATGTAGGCTTCATGTGCTGTTAACTGTCTGCTAGTTATCAATTTCTGTCCTTCCATATAGAAATTGTCTGCAAACTAAGCCAAAGTATCTTTGAGTTTGAATGCAATGTGCATGAAGGCATCCTTTTTCACTTCTAGACTGAGTTCCCACCAAAATCATCAATAGGAAGCTACTTCATCTCTTTCCAAGTGTCAATGGAAGGCAAACAGGTACCACCACCTCCTGATAGGTTGGGTACAAACAGGTTAAAGTATGCTTCTTCTTAACCTCATCAAAAGCTATTTGCATATCTGACTTTTAGATATTCAAAAAGGCTGCAATTTTGGACGTTTTAGGATCAAAGACTTGTTTGAAAGAAGGTTTGAAGTGAGTCTTGGGTCTATGGTCACCATTGTTATTATCTAGCACGTTGATACTTGGAAAGAATTCAGCTTCTGATTCAGAGGGGGGTTGTTGTGCTCACAGCTGGCAGACACTCCCCTAAAGAGTGGTCAATGTATCAGTGGTGTGGGTACTCATGTCGTTGGCTTGATCAACATGTTGCTCAGCAACATCCAGTTGACAACCATGTGTGTTCATCACATTAGAGAGTTCAGTCAAACAGGAGATCAAAGAAAGTCACACTGAAAGACAAGGGGAGAACCTATTGTTTACAGAGTCAATCAACTCACTCATCTCAAGGACATCCTTGTCTAGGCTGAGGTGTTCTTGCTTTAGGTGATCAACTTTGTTAGCTAGGGCAATCAACTCCCTAGAGTAATGGATTTGAGGATTACCAGGCAACCCAGGTCAGCAGCCAGTGTTGTCAGCAAGCTCAACAAAACTAGTGGCATCAGCCACAGTAGTGCAAATAACAGCAACTTCTTGCTGAAGGGTAGCAATCTGTGTAGTCAATGCAGTTACTTGTGGGTCTGGATGAGGAGGTTCTTTGGGGCATCCTTAGCTACAAGTGGACGCATGTGGTTCCCTGATGACTTCCCATAACTTATTATCCCTATCCACCATATCATTAGACAGAGGAGAAGGGGGAACACCACTTTTAGGTAAAGATAACTGGTTTACTTGAGCTTAAAGCTTTGCAATGGAAGCATCTGTGGTAGCTCTCTCTTGGGAAAATTTCTCTTGTAGTTCACAGAGACCTCAAGCATTGTGCTCTGCCGCCAGCTGTAATTGGTCAAAGGAGTAGGCGCTAAATGTGTTAAGTTGTTCCACAAGTTGTTCAAAGCTAGAGAGGTAAGCGTTCAGGGTGGAGTCTAGTTGAGTTTGCCAGGGTTGTTGTAGCTGGTGAAATTCATGCAGATGTTCCCTGACATATTCAGGGATGGACAAGTGTATCTTCTCTATAGAGGTAACCAAACAAGACTGAGAAGCAATGAAATTGTGTTGGTTATCAGATACCAAAGAGAACAAGGAGTGAATCCACTGCTGGTAAGTAGCAAACTGGTTCCAATGATTAGTTACAGCGGCTTGAAGAGACAAGATTTCTTGGATGTAAAGCCCCAACACCATTTGATGGTGAGCCAAGGTGGGCTGCACAAAGGACAAGAGCAGATGGTCAGGGGAGCCAGCCACTGAGAGAAGATGTTGCAGGAACTTCAGGGCAACAATTAACTTGGAATATTCTGCTTGATTAAACTGTAGTTGAAGGCAGGGATGACTCCATTACAGGCTATCTCAAGGGCTACTGCCATGACTTGCTCCAAGTTGGGGGTGCCCATAGGGTAAACTATCAGACTGGGACCATTTTCTAAGTTCAAGACAGTGAGGACAATAGGCAGGTCTGAGATGTCCTCTTAAATAGGAGGACTGGTAATTCAGGTGAAGATGGCTCCTGGAGCAGAGTAGGAGAATGGCCTGATAACATAGTGATGAAAGGAATAGCCAAGGGGCTTGCAGGCTCTGTAGTGAGCACCATTTTTGTTGTGCTCTGAGGCGTGGCACAGACACACAACAGTGAAATCCTAACCTTAGGATTGGATTTTTACTAAGTCTTGGTTAGTCAGCAGGAAAGGTGATGCAACTAACTTGTGGCCCTGGATAAAAAATCTCTACTAGTTGTGGCTAGAGAGAGGCGCCAAAGTACTTGAAAAACACAAAGACAGAAATGTGAATAGAACTTAATTTTATTGTTGATATAGAAAAAGATTATATATTTTATGGTTACCACAAAACAATACAAGGATATTAGGATTATTTGGCACAAGCATGAGTGGGGCAAGTGAGTTGTGCATAACAAGGAAGGCAAACATATGAGTTTCCATCTTTGGAAATAGACCCATTTTGAGGAGCAAAAGCAAAATCAAGGGATTTGTCCTTGAAATAACCCAACAAAGGCAAATCTACAGAGCATGGATATTGGCATTCACAAACCATGTCACCAGTCAGAATGTAAATCAGTCCTTCACACAATTTGATTCAGATCCCATTTTGAGTAGAAAAGAAAATATAAGGATTTTGCACTTGAAATGTGACTCTGCCAAAGGCAAAATTGAAAGAACGTGAATATTGTGGTTCATGATACATCCCAAACTTATTAACAATAATTTTTCTTTAAAAAGCTAAATATTAAATCCCCACTTTTACCTCAAATATTATAATACCTCAACACTGTGGGTACCACTTGCAGCATGTATGGTAGTAGGTTGGCAAATTGGAATCTAGTCAGGGCGGTAATGATGGGATATATGGTCATCAATCAGCAGAAGACCTTAGCGTGTATGTTGTATCTCCCAAAGCTCCTGGAAAATTAGGTCAATATGTAGTACATGGAGGTGTACATTGCAATGGAGAGTGTGGAATATGGAGACACCAGGGGAGGCCAGGGTCCAGTATGAGAGGAGTTTAGTTGGCCAGGATTGTAATTAGGGTCACAACCTAGTCCTTCTGATGAGGGCCCAAATAACTCTGACCCCTGTTGGTAGCCTCCAATCCCAAGGCAAGCTGTGAGTACAGCTGTGAAGATGAGAAAGTTCATTTTCCTTGGATTGGAGGGAGGCTGGATGAGGCTAACTATTAAGTTGACTTAAGTTTTTTAAGTAGAATTTCACTTTATTGAGGGTATTAATCTCAATAATAGCACAAGCTATTACTGAGGAGGGATCCTTCATTTATAGTGCTTTCCCCTGTGCAAAGATTTGCAATTGGGAGGGAAAAGTTGGGGATGGGAAATCCCAGAAGTTTGGAAGATAGGGATAGCAGTTGGGGCTTGGGAAGATGGCCAAACTCTTGTACTCCTGCTATCTGTGGCTGGTTGAGAAGTTCTTGAGGTGAACTAATAATTTCATGTTGCCCTGGTGCTAGGTGAGGGATGTGAACCAAATTCCTTTCAAGATCTATTTTTGTTTTAAGAACGTTGTTTTGGTTGGAGTTTGACCCTGCCCATGTGGTCTGTGAATTAGCATCCAATTGGTTGGTGGCAAACTTATTTTTAAAATCTGAATTATTATTCCCTCCTTCTTCTGAAGGTGTAATTTTGGTTTCAGAATTTTTCCTTTTATTCAGGGATTCTTTTGATTGGCTGTACTTCATGAGGGTTTCTGATTGGTTGCAGGATGGGCCCTGGGACCCAGGGAGCAAGCAGGCACGCTGGCGGCTGGCTGGCAGGCGGGGGGCCGCTGGTGGCTGGCTGGGTGCAGGGAGGGTGCTGGCAGGCGTGGAAGGCGTCTGCGCGGTGGCGGCTGGCGCCTGCCCGGATGATAAATTAATCTGGCGCCTACTAAAATCCGGGTTTTCCTCAATTTTATTTTTATTTTCCCCAAATAAAGGGGGAAATTCTTTATCAAATTTGGCCTCTTGAATTGAGGATTCTCCTATCTTTCCCCAGCTTTTCCCTTCAGTCAGGATTTGATTTATGTCAGGAATATTCCTGAAAATATTGAAAGAAATAAATACCTTGAGCCATCAATCTCAACATCAATTTGAGTTTGTTTGACCTTCACCTTAAAAAGGTACTTGTTAGGTTTTAGAGCTTCTTTCAATATATTTTTCAATTGTTTTATACTTACACATCTCTTTTTGTTTTCATATCTTTTTAATTTTTATTATTCCATTTGATTTTTTGTTCCATCTTTGAGTAGTTTCTATAGTAATACTCAAGCTTTGATTGCTAACAGTTTCAACCCAGAATTTGATGCTAATTAGTATCCAGACTTAGAAGTTAGTTTTTAGACCAATCTTAAATTGTCAAGTCTGGCCTCTATTTTATCTCCCTGGGTTTAACCAACTGTTTTAGTCCCCATTTCACTTTTTAAAAACTATTAGATGTCTTATTTCAATTAATTTTTTAAACCTTACAGTATTTTTATAACCTGTTGAGATAAAAATTCAACTCAGTCTAAAAACAAAATATAAAATCAAGGGATTTATATTAAATTACAATTTATTTGGATCCACTTTGATTTTTTAGACTGAGTTCATTTTTGTTTATCTCAACAGGTTATAAAACTACTGTAAGATCTAAAGCTTCTGGGTAAATTATTATAAACTTAGGTCTTTAGACCCAAAACATTTATATTGGTTAAATATAAAAACATAGTAGATTTTTCAAAAGTAACTGAATTAAAGCACCTAATATTTTATATGAAGTAAAATAGGGACTAGGATGGTTTATTAATCCTAAAAATATGAAACAAAGACCAGTCTTCACAATAAAAGATTGTGTTAGAAACTCTACTTCAAGGCCAGGGTATTGATCTGCATTTATAGGGGGATTAAAGTTATTAGAAATCAAGTAATGAGTGTCACTGGCAAAACTACTTAATGTTGCAAGGGATATTCAAAGCAAATAATAAAGCTAAGAACTAAAGATTTAAAATAAGTGTGAAATAAAGATTTATAAAAAAACAAGCCACAAAATCTAACAAGTACCTTTGAAGGTGCAAGTCAAACAATCTCAACTTTAAGTTGAGAATGAAAACTCAAGCTTTTTATTCTTGAGCAAATTGAGGTGACAATCAGATGGCAAGGGAATAAAGCTATATCAAGTTAGGCCACTTATTGTCAGGAGAAAAGTGGTGCATTGTTTGCAAAAATGGTTTCTAACTTGAAAAGTTAAATACAAGCCCAGGAGAACAGAAGAAGCAATAATGGTTAAACTTTACTTAAAAATAACAGCAAGAACAAGCAAAAGGCAGAAAAACTGAGTCCAAAGTTGGATTATGTAACTACCAGGCAAAGCAAAAAAAGCAATGGATTTGGATTGGTAATATTAACTTAAAATTTTAGGTTCCAAGTTTGAAAATTGTTGATGATCAAGGTAAGCTCAAAAAGAATACTAACATAAGTTTAGATTAAATACCAGGTTGTAATGAGGGTGTAGAAGGGATCCAGAAAATAATAATAAAAAGGGTTGTCCTTGCCCAAGAGTGTAGATAGGACAAAATAAGAAGAAAAAGGGGTTTATAATAGCAGGAAATAAAAGAGAGGATCCTGAAAACTACTGTCCCTATATTTTTATATTTAGATAATATAAACATCTTAGGCCTTAAGTCATTGGTCTATAACTACTTTCTTGTAATCTTCAGACTTAACAAAATAATTCATTTAGTTACTTTAAATTCAGAAACTAATGGTAGAAATGCAGGATTATCAAATCCTTGGTCCAAATTTCAAATCACATTTTCAGGAAACTCAGCTGAGTGAAAAATAAAATATTTCATAAAACTAACTATTCAATTTGACTTTTTTGATTAAATTTAAATTGAAAATTTTAGAATCTCTTGAGCAGATAACTCAAATAACAAAAGACAAAACACAGCAAACAAATGCGGGATACATGAATCAGAAACGCGGGATTCTAATGTATGATCTGAGATTTCCTGTATTTCAAACAAATCATAAACATCATGTAAAACTTAACAAATCTGAAATTGTGGGATTGTCAAATCCAAGAACCAAGTTTCAAATCATAATTGCAATGAATTTGAAATAAATATAATTTATGGGTGTCTCAAAAAGGATGCCAAAGGATCTAGAGTGGATTTTTGCTAATTCTTTTAGAATTTATATGCATTCCCAAAAACCACCCAATTCCATTTTAAGACAGCTAAAATTTAGATCTTACCATTCACCAACTTAACATAATTAACAATAAAATTGACTAAAATATACACTCCTCTTTTTGAGTTTATTTTTTAATAAAATTTTATTATGTCTTCTAACAACCAATTAAACAAACTGTTCACTAGCCTTGACAAAATCATGCAGGACTATGCTGGGTCTCCCAATAGTGAAGCCTCTGTCTATGGTCACACCCAACCCACAGGCCCTCCCCAAGCACTACCCAGGAGTGTTTTATTTCTCCTGTGTCCTCAAGCATGGCCCTGTTGGTCCACCATGTACATGTTGCTGCTAATTCAAATCCCATATTAACATTGGAATCTGAAACCAGCCAATTTAGCCAAGGGATCACCCAGGGAAACCAGAACCTCAAAACAGCCAATCAGATGGCATTGACCAGTTCCCAAAAAAGACCCATCCTTCCTCCAGCCAATCAGCCTGAAAGACTCAGAAGAAAACTCATCACCCCAGAAATTGTTCTGGAAATGGTTGAAAAGCAAGGGATTCTCATGTCCCTTGGGGAAATAGCGGCCACAATGGAGTTTGCAAAGTCCAATATGGCTGAAACCCTGAAAGCTCATGCCAACTGTGGCCCCCTCCCAAGAAGACCCCAACTGGGGCCTATATGTCAAGCAATGGTGAAAAATAACATCCCCTTATGATGACCATCATGGAACGTGACCTGTGGATGCCCATGGTCCAAGTTTGTCTCCAACTGGGACTCCACAGTGTTTTCACTAATAAGAGAACAGTCAATTTGTAGATGCATAGAGTTGCTGTTGCTGTAAGAATGTTGTACAATAAAGTTATTGATGGTCCCAGTTTGGTAGACACCAACTTGTAAAATTTCACCATCATCAATTTAATCAAAGAGAGGGCAATGAGAACCCATAATGGCATCATCTTCTTGTCCTATTCCAAGATCTCCACATGTATCTAAGAATTTGGGGGAAAGCTCATCTAATCTGAAGTTTACAAGTGTGGCCCAATTTTGTATCAATTTTTTGGATTTTTGTTGGCATTTTCACTATTGGCTGTCAATTATTACACCGCATTGTCAAACCCAGCAGATGGGTATGCATACCAGACAGAGCTCAAGGACATGCTGGAGGATTAGGCTACCCAACAAGCTGTGTACACAGTTGTAATGAGTGCTGAGATGGAGCAGCAGGAATAGATAGCCAAGGAAATTAGGTCTGCAGGGCATACCTGTTGGTCCTACCCCACCAACCACACTGACATGCATCTTGCAGATGTATGTCTTTACATTTTTGGTTCAGCTCTCAGGCTCTTAAAGCCTGCCACCTACAATAAACTGTGCTCCCAAATTGAGAAGGGGTTAGAGCTATTCCCATTTATCTTTATCCAATAATTATCTGATCTCATCATCTTCTATGCAAGTGATAGTGATAAGTCTAGAAATGACTCTGTCCTCCCCCCCACACTCATTCATTTGGTTTGCCAAGCCCACATATGTGACAGAAGAAAAATTTGAGCAATTGAAGCAATCAGCTCTTGCTGCCTCTTCCCAGTCAACAAACCCTGCCTCCCCATATCCCCCATCAAGACCAAGCCACCTGCCTTCCAACTCTGACTCCCAAACCACCACCAATTCCCTCACCAATATCTCTGATGCTGCCCCTTTCACAGGCGCAGATGAAGGCAATGTTCATTCCACCATTCCCTCCCCTTCCTGTCCTTTGATTAGTAAAATAAAACATTTCTTTGTGACAAATTATCAAATTGATATTATTTTTCCAATTCATAATTAATAATATATTCTTTTTAAATTATTGAAATTCCTCATAGTTAATACAATGTTGTACATCTGATGTGAATACATATAATTATTTGCATGAATATTTTTCATTATTGATAATAAAGTAAGGGCCATCAAATGTAAATATTACATTAGAATATTGCAGCTATACATTAACTCTTGATATTTAGATATTATGTACATAACTCAATACATTTTGTATGATAAAATTTATTGTAAATGTGGCATTTTTTATTGTGATTTTTTAATTGGACTGTGTCTATATTAGGGAGCAATTAACGCTTATTACAAATATTGAAACAGTCTAATTATAAAATCACATTGAAAAATCCCAAGTTTACAATGGATTTTATTATACAGAATGCATTAAGTTATGCATATAATACAGAATCAACATGGCTGATAATACAACCTATTATAGTTAAATTCAATAAAACATTCACAATTCAATTTGAGATATCAATAAAATACTAGTTTTTAAATTAAAAATGGTACATACTGGAAAAAATAATCTGCATATACTAAATCAGATGGCTAGTTTAATGCAATTTTGGTATATTCCATAATTAATGATGCTACTTTTTCTATAATTGCATTTTTTGTTTGTAGTATTTGCAATAATTATAAAACATAAAAAGTATTCAATACAAATAATGTACTGGTTTTGTGTTGCTAGTAGTGGTATAAATGATTTATTTGATATGTAATTCAAACAACATGTCAAATATCTATTAACTTATATAAAAATTAAAAGAAAAACTACAGAAGATTATTGAAATTGAAAAAATATCAGGGAAATAGTATCAAAGCAATTGGGATGTGAAGGAGGGGTGTTAGTCTAAAGAAATGAAGTCGCAAAAAACAACTCAGGAACAATTATCCAGGATGGACATAAGGAAATATGACTAAATTTACAAAGGAAGATACTAGAAAGTTTAAAATTTTCTGAAGCAAGCTATAACTTGTGGGAGTTCTGGTAAAGTACCAGTGAAAATAATTAAAAAATCAAATTAATACAAGAAAATGAAGAATAAAATAAAATAAACAGAAGCAAAAGAAATAAAAATGAAGAAATTCAAAACTAAGGAAATGGGACTCAAGATCAAGAAAGCAAAGAAATAGAAACAGGAATTAATAAAGAAGGAAATGAAGAAATAAGAACAATAAGCAGAAGCGCTTCAGAAATGAACAAAGTTTTATAAAATGAAGGAATACAAGGAGTAACAGGAATCACAAGAAAGAAAAGGAGAATTAAAGCAATGAAGATAACAGAAACCCACCAATATTGATGAATTACACAGAAAGGGCATCTATGGCTGAAGGTGCTGAAGGTAAAATAATTAGTAAGTTTATTTACATTTTACTACCTTTTTAGTTACTTTAAGTAATGGAGAATATGTTGTTGAAGTGAAAATGTATACATCAAGTGGTTTATATGGGGCTTGTCAGTCATTGATAGCCCCAGTGATTCAAAGAAGACCCACAGAAATAAATCAAATTTTTGAAATGAACATAAATTAATATGCAGATAAAGAAGCATTAGTAAAGGAATATGAAGCACTGGTGGGGTGTTTAACTTTGTTGAGGGAACCATATGAAATAAGTGGAAAGATCAATTTTAAAGAAATGAATGAAATACAAATAAATTTTCAAATAAACTTTGATGGATATATATGTATGTGTAGAAATATTTTAATTTTTAAATATGAACACATATAAAGCAAAAATGCATAAATTGAATTTCAAATAGGAAGTCAACACATGAAATCAGCAATATTCAATGAATTCATAAGATCAATATCAAATAAATTTGGGGATGCACTCCTTGGGAATAATATGAAACCTTTATTAATTTCTTATTGTGAAGCATGGGCAACTGACCCAAGCTGGGGCCCTAAAGGATTAACATTCAAATTTTCAAATATGGTCTATACCAAATGCCTAGTGGCAAAATACAAGAAATTTTGTATGTTGTCTGAATTGTAAACCTCTCAAATAATTTATCTAGCTGTGAACTTATGAATACTTCTCCACTGCATTTTAAAGGCAACCCTGAAGAGGCTAGAAGATGTCTCCCTCTAAATTAATGTCTGTAGGTCAACACTAGAAAAACAAAAAATTCCATGGGGCTACAAGACCGTGGAGCATGTCCTATATGATTGCTTTTCATTGGCATCATTATATGGATATTTCATACCTTCAGAAAAGAACTTGCTCATCAACTCCCTCACAATCTTGCCTTTTATTAGACGCTCTTCCACCACTGGAATAATGAGCGCTACCACGCTTGCAATTGGTGCAAGAATAATTTCCCACACACAGAAAATATTTAGTTGCAATTAGAAGAAATTGCAGAAAACAATATTTTGGGATATAATCCCTGGAATAACTATATTTGCCCTTGCATTAGCATTTATTATAATAAAAATTCTTCCTTTACAATCTTATTTTTTATTAGTTATTAATATCAAAAAATATTTAGTACTAAAACAGTAGTTGCATCAACTTAAACACTATGCAGTTAAAATTATATGTTTTTAAAGTCATTTATTAAATGATTGCATAAACTCTGGGTTCAGATATTAAATATTTAAATGAACATGAACTCAATTTAACTAATACAGACTGTGCACTAAATTATGTTTCAAATATTGGCTTGTTTAGAATGTGAATTCATTTCTTTTTGAATATGATTTGGTAAATAGCTTGAGCTGATATTAACTTGTGTCATAAGTAATAATTAGTAACTTATAGGTAAATATCATTGGTGTTCATATTGGATGGCTTTGGTAGCACTAAATTGATATGGATCATTTGATGACTCACAGGCTCAAATTCTGGCTTTTAAAATTAATAGTCATCATGCCATAAAGGGTTCACATTTATTTAAATAAAATTAATATATTTGTATCTTATTTAATTTATTTTGTTGTTAGCTTTATGGTTGATAAAATATTTGATACATTGTAATAATACTTATCTCTGAATCTAATATATTTAGTTATATTTAACTAACATCTGAAGTTGTTACTATCTGAAAGCAAACTAATGTCAAGTCATTATATCATAAAATACTACTTTTTAAGCCCCATTAAAAAACAATTAAAGCCAGGGATACCCTATTTATCTGATTGGGTTAGAACCAAGAGCTTTGGAGAGGAAGGATTCAGAGTGTTTGTAAAAAGCTGTCATAACATTGGGTGACATTGAGAATTGGCTGAACTCAAGAGTAGTTTAAGTGATATTCTTTATCTTTTAGGTGGCTTTTCTTCACTCTATTATTAATCCAAACAAACACCTCCTTTATTGGATTCAGAAATGGGGAATAGGGCAGGAGAAAGAGGAGTCTCATTGGATAGTCAGCACAGTTGTGTCTGGAGGAGTGGCTATTTTTATCAATGGGGGAAACTCAGACACAAAAAAATCCACTTTGTGGAGCTCAACATTGTTGAGTACAAAAATATTGGTTGTGCCACAATAATTAATCCGCAGGTGTCAGAAATCTGTGTACTGTGGTATTTTATCATCTGCCAGATGATATCCTAAGTCTTCTAACATTAGGAAAGTACAGAGAATCTGTGACTTTGGCGTAACCTCTGTCCCAGAATACTTTGTTGTCTCCAGAAGTAGCAAGTCTGACTGGGCCCAAAGCTTGAAGGATTTGGGACAATTCTTCCTACTTCTGGATATAGATTCATAGTTGTTGTCTCTATATTTTACTATATAAACTAATACTGTATGGCAACAGTATTATCTTTTGCTCTCTACTTAATTAGAATTAAACTAGGGAAAGGATTGAAATATCACCTCTTTATTAGACAACCAATATTGAGCTTGGCCTGGCTGCTCATATTTATCTGAGTTAGCTCACAATGCTATAATAGACTGAAGTAGTTTTAGGACTTTGTGGCAGGGGCCTAACCTTGGGTGTGTGCGGTTTGTGAAGGAAGCTTGCTTGACAACTTCCACAGCTCAGTATCCTTTCTGAAGCTGTGCAACTATCCCTCAATCTGATCAAAGTAGCTATGAACCTGGACCACGTTCCAGGTGGCTAGCTAACCTGGTTGGCTACTAGTTGGTGGAGATGATTCTTCACTTAATCAGAGCTACTCTAATATAATGGGCTCAGGGTCTTTTGTCTTAGAGTGTTTGGCCTGACAGCCCAGTCCATGGTGAACTTTTCTAGAAGTGTTTCAGATGATGCCCCATATGACAACCCTTGTTCTAGAATATAATTAACGCTTAGAATAGTAATTTTTATGAGAAGCATGGTTGAGGTGCTTGATGAAGGGAACTAATTAATGAGCAATAATTGCATGTTACATTCATTAATTGCAATGCATGAAATTTTTAAAGCCAGGATATGATTTGGTTGTTGATTCATTGATCCTGCAGCCTGCAGTCCATGTTATTCTGTTGAAATTATTCCTAAGAGTGATTGACAGTTGGCATGTGTTAATTAGTTGAATCTGTTAGTTAGTCAATATCCCAAAATCCTGACAGCAGGTACTCCTTGACAACTAAGAGAAAATTAAGGAATGTCCTGCTGTTGTGAGAACCCTTGATTATCTGGTATTAGTCTAAACCGCAGGGATCAAGAAGTGCAACCATAGAATATGTTTGGAAACAGATAGTTGCATGTTGTGCTACATCATCCTTGGACCTCTTCTTGACCCACCCATACCTAGCTCTGATTGAGGAGGGAAAAACAATTTTTCTATATTTAAAAGAACTGGATATTAATAGTCTCTTTTAGAGAAAGATTGGTTTCAGCTTAGAGGTGCCAATCATCACTAGTATTCTTGCTATTTCTTTTATATGGAGAAACACCCAATACTTTTCACAATAAACCCAAATCAATAATGGTTTTGTACACAAGAGACTTAGAAACAGAAAGCCCAAACTCTGTGGCCAACATCAATTGTACAGAGATAGAATCCAGGTAGCAATCCTTGAATACTCACTGCTTGATTGCATCAATATGCACAGGCTGTAGGATTTTTGGCTACTGCTTGGCCTTTGGGATTTTGGAAATTCAACCAGTGTCACTGTATTTTGTGTTGAGGCTGCCAACATATCTGGCCATGACATCAAATTGGGACGCAATATCCCAAACTGCCATTCCTCTGTTAAGGCAGTTGAGGAGAGCTTCACGCTCACTATCTGTCAACCAATGCCAGACCTTAGAGGATACCACAGCATCCTGGCTATCAGGTTCAACACACAGGATGTGTATCTTTATGTAGAAGGTGAGACCATTCTTGCCTGTGATGGTGCTGTCAATTGTTGAATATACAACAGACACAAATTGCTCCTCAGTTTTGGTCAATGGCTCATAGGAGGCTTCAAAAACGCAGGGCATGAACTGGGAACTCTGGGATCCAGTGTACAGGGCTGTGTTACAAAAGGGTACACAGTGGAGGTGTATATAACCTCATTCTTCCCAATGACCTTGGTATGGGAGACTTTGTTGAAAAGCCTTGAGAGTGTCTATTGTCTATAATTTAAGCTGCTATTTCTGGCTTGTGATGCAGAAGATGGTTTGCTGGCACTTGCACTGACATCTTGGGAGAAGAACAGTTTTCATTTAAACTGTCTGCATGTCAACTTTCTGAATGTTGAAATTTTGCCAATATGCAGACAGTTGACTTTAATTTGGCACTTAGGCCAAAGCCTACTAGCTGTTTGCTAAATAAACTAATTTTGTACATTGTATCCCAAAGTCAGAATTGATAATCAATGAGAAAACAAAGCCAATGTCAACATCAATTAAGATTAGCATTGATTTTTATTACAAAATAAGAAAGAAATTACTATTAAAAATATCAAATTATCATACTTTTAATTTAAGCACAACTTCAATAATGAATCTACATAATATCAACATAAAATAACAGTTTATTATATTTCTTAATAAAAAATACACATAATATGGAATATTTTAACTTATAATAAGTTATTTATATTTGGCCCTTTTTTTATAGTTCTTTGAAATATAGTGTTAAAATTTTCAAGTTTTGTTGTATACTATATTAGTGGTTTATTAGAGCTTTGAAACCGTTAGATGTGTTCTGATTTTCCCTTAAACATTGGATTAAGCTAGATTGTATAGTTTAAAACTAGTATTTAATAGTATAATTTTAAGTTGACACAAAGGAACCCAAACGCAAAAGCAAAAGTGAGACAAGGGAAAAAAGTTAAGCACCCACAATGACATAATTTAAGCAAGATTTAATAGTAGCTCCACTATAAAAGAAGGCCAACTTCTTCAAATTTGTCATATTCACTAATCTAATATGCAAAAGACGTGGCTTAACAATTTCAACTTACATAATGATAAGCTTAGAACCCCAAAACTTGACATACTAATAAAACTACTATTTACAATATGTAGTACTTAGTAATAAAAAGTTATATGAATATAACTTTATTATAGCCCAAACCCCAAATAGTCTAATTTCAGACTAGATTTTGAACCCAATCTTAATTTAATTAAGATTTATATGTTTTTTACATGATGATTTACCTCAATAATGCTGACTGTCTACAAATTGGTTGTCAGAATTAAGACAATATTTTAGGCCAACTGTCTAGAATCAAAATTTTAATATATATCAACACTTAAAATGTTGACACTAAACATTTAAATGTAGTTTTTTCCAACTTTTCTTAATAAAAAAGCCTCAATACTGCATATCTTAGTAATATTGAAGGTTTTTGCATAGTCTATATAATAATCCCCTACAACTTGATATATTTTCAGCTTTAACTTTAATTTTTTATACTTTACTCACAGTTAGTTATCTAACCCTTTTTCTTTATAGGATAAATCAAAGAAACCCCAGCCTAAAAAGAAAAAACCCAATGAAAAAACTGCCAAGTACACTGTTAAGCCTAAGGCTTTTTCTTCTATAAAAAAAATTCTTAAGAAATAGCCTAAAAAGATGAAAAAAAGAAAACCCCCACACCTTCAGCTTCTGAGAAGGACTCTGATGATGTTTTCACCTCCCATAGCTGGTATAAGTCTGAGAGAGATGAAGATCCCATCAACAAGAAGAAAATAAAGGCAAGCTTCAAGTCCTCCCCTGAGCCCTCACCTTAACCCTTTCCTGGTGAAAATAAAGATGATGATTGACATGAGTACTTTCCTGGTTTTTAACAGGCCCCTCCTGTGCCATGGGATGCACTAAAAGCCCACAATATTTGCAATATTAAGGGCCCCTTCAAGATACCAAAGAGATTCTAAAAATTATTTTCATTAATTTCAGTCAAAGATGGCCCAAGCATGGTCAGTGATGGCTATGTGCTTAACTGCAATAATCAGAAGCAAAGAATCAAGAGCAAACATTTCACATGTGAAGGCAGAAGCTGCCCAGCACTCCTAAACACCCAAGATTGGGATAAAGTTACCTTGGAAAAGGGGGAACATACCTGCATGCCCCGCACCACTTTGATCAAGAAGCTGCTCAAATGTAACTATTCAAAATGGTCCTAGTATCAAAATACATTAAAGCAACTCACCTGGCCATAAAGGCTACCAATAATTTGAGCAAAGTGAACCTTAAAATTGTCCCTGACCATGAACAACTTGTTAAGTATATTTGTGATAGGCGCAGAGAGATAAACCTAATTGGAAAAAGTGCAACCCAACTAAAAGACCTGATAATTACTCCTGAGTTGCATATGACCCAAGACAATGAACAGCTCCTTCTTCATGATGATGGGCCTGGTTCAAAACAAAGGATAATATTCTATGCCACATATAAGAATCTAGAGCAACTGTGTTTCACTGAGACTTGGCTCTGTGATGGGACATTTGCAACATGTCCTAGTTATTCTATTAGCTGTGGGTAGTACATGCTCAGCTTGATGATAAAGTCCTCCCTTTGAATATTTTTCTTCCTAGAGACTCAGAGGAGATATATCTAAGAGCATTTAAGATTCTACAGAAGGGGCTTAAAGCTATTCCCACTGATGCAGGAAAAAATCCTGGTCTGTCAACAAGGGCCAATTCTGATGATGCTGAGAAAAATGAGGTCACCCTAGCTGCTGAAGAGAAGGAACGCAATGAAGCCCTTGGCCCCAAAATAATTATCATGGATTATGAGGCAGTCCAATACAATGCCTTTGTAAAAACCTTTAATGGCAAGGTACAAGGGTGTTTTTTGTTACTGACAGGCCATCAATAGATGCCTTAAGCACAAGACCCTCCTCAGCTCTCTCACACAACAAGATACAACTGATAAATGAAAGTTTCTGATCCAGAAGTTTGTTGCTCTTGTATTTATTAAGCCTGGGAATGTTGTCCAAGGATTTGAGCTTCTCTGTAATGACCCTTATGCCTTGAGCCATAAATCTGAGTTCCAACCCTTCTTTGACTACTATGAGCCACAGTGGGTGAGGCACAAGGTGGTCAGCTTCAGGGGAAAGCCATCAGCAAAGGCAAGCTGGAATTGCTATCAGGCTGTTCTCAAGGATAAAATGAAGACAACATTGGGCCTGGAAAACTGGCTTAACATCCTAAGTCCTCCTTTGGTGTGAATCCCAGATACAACACCTTCTTTGAGCACCTTTAGGCTGAACAGGGGAAGACTGTCTCCTCCCTTTGAGATATGGAATTAAGGGCTCCAAAAAGGAGAATACAGTGTAAGACTAGCATTTATAAAGAGCAAATAAAGACAGCTGCCAAGAATAAGTACAAGCTATCTGAGTTTGGGGAGCAGATAAGCAATATTGCCACTGTCAGAACTTTTACTTCTGCCCTCAGACCTGGAGGTCTGGCTAAAATTTGCTTTATTAATTATATTGGATATTTGTGTCATTTTTAGGAGGATTTTCTTGTATGAAGACAAGCTTTATCTGCAATGTCTGTGGGTTCCTTGGCAGTGCAATGGCTAGCAATGTCAAGGGAGGCAAATTCCAAGTGGCTCTAAGTCTGGCAGCTTGGTTAGGTCTTTGAGAACTGCCTAGGGTCTTTGGACTTGGATATCTTCTTCTACTGTGAAAAAGTTCTACAGTAGGATCTTTGTATTATTTTCTGCCTTCCTTTGGTCTAATGGAAGGGCTTTTATAGAGCTTGCACTCTCTTGCCAGGATAAGATTATCTGGTGCATCTAACTCTTGCTTGGTTGTCTTTCCATCCCCAGACTGCCAGCATCAACCCCCAGAGTCAGGCATCCATGCAATGGCATGGGATTTAATATAGTAGTATCTTGCGCAGGGCACTTGTTGTAATATAATCATGTGTGATCCATTAGTATGCTGGTGGTGGCAGCGCTAATTGATGCGCTATTCTTAGTGCATATTAAACGTTTCACAAGCAACCTTCCCAGTAGGTATTTGTAGTGACACCAGCAGGTTTCCAGTGAAAATCAATCACAATACTTTTGGATCCTTGAAGAAACCTATAATTACTAACCTTTCAGTTTGCTAGAGTATTCCAGAATAACTCTAGCCAATTGGGGACCAGTCATACTTGGAAGGCCATTTTATTCCTGGTTGTTCTTACAATGAGTGATCTGGATCTATTTTACTAAGGCTTCTCAGATCAATTAAGCCTGCTGGTAATAAATTGGAAGATTCTCTAATTAACAACTTGGCAGGCTGCCAAGATAACAGGGTAGAACAAAGTCAGTATAAATTCCTGAAAGCCACTGTACTCTATTGCAACAAACCTTCAATTTAGTTTAAAATAAACATTTTTGGCTCTTTCTGATATCTTATTAATATAATTTTAATCTAAAAAACTAATAAAATTATTTAGCAAGATACTTTAAATTAAAATTTTTGAAAGAATTAATAGTTTTTATAAATAATTTTGATGCTAGAGCCTGGATTATCTAGCTTCAAATAGCTGTTTTAGTACTAAATTATATGTAATTTTGGGTTGTTTTTATATTGAATATTCTTAAAATAAGTATTTATCTTTGGTTTCTTATTTGATATAATCAAGTTTCATCAAGCTTTTTTTGAAAAATAATTCAAGAACTTTTTATCTGGTAAATAAAATAATTTTCTAGGTAAAAAAGTTAATTTCATAGTAAATTATTTTTTAAGTTTAGTTTAATTATGTTCTTTACTTATTTTACATTATTTTTTATTTTATTTTTGGATTCTATGTGGTCATATTACCCTAGAAAGTATTTTTCAGCTTATTTTTATTAAGTGAAATATTCAGGAAACAGGTTTTGGCTTATTAAAAATTGTCAACTTCCAGTAGGCTACATGATAGTAACCTTTATCTAGAATTTTCTAATGTGTTGACCTTGGTAAAAAATTAATTTTGACATTCAAAATGAAGACAAATGACATGCAGACAGTTTAAATGCCAACTTTTCCCCTTGGGAGGCCTGTGTATTGGTCTCAACCTGCTCAATTTGTGTTCTAGGTCTATATTTTGAACACTCTGGGGCGCCCTTGTGGACAGGCTGCCCCACAGGCTGCTGCAGGGGCTGGTTGGGTATGGAATAGTCTGTTCATAAAAAATAAAATTATATATTAGATTAAACCTGTGTTTTATTTAGATTTTTAGTTTAGTTTTGGGCAGTTGTTTTCTCTTACTTTAGCCTTGAATAGTAACAGAGTTTCTATATTAGAAATTTGAAGCATATTGTATTTTATTAGATCCTATTTTAGACAATTTTATATTTTATTTTATTTTAATCTAAAGTTGGTAATTGAAAGTGGATTTTTCATTTTATTTTAGTCATAGTAGAGCTTCTTAATGTGGGTTAGTGTTTCCTAGTCCACTTAAAATGTATTTAAGTTGATTTCAGGTCCTGTAATTATTATTTGAGCTTACTAGTAGCATTAATTTGTGATTTGAAATTTGGTTTATGGATTTGATAATCCTGTAATTTAAAAAACATAGTAAATTTAATGAAACTGGCTGATTGATTTAAAAACTTCACACCTGATTCCAGTTAATTTATTTTTTCCACTTGAAACATGCAATTTGACTTGAAATTTGCAAAGTGTCTATGAGTTCCAGAAATTCAAAATATTCAAAAAAAATACAAAGAATTTAATTTAATTAAAAAAAGGTCATCCTGCAAATGTGATTTGAAATTTGGACCAAGGATTTGATAATCCCTCATTTCTATCATTAGGTTCTGAATTTATAGTAGGTGCTGGTAGGGGCTGTGTGGGGCACTGGTGAAAGGCTTAGTGGGGATCTAACCAGTGGAAGCGCAAGCAGCGGGCCAGATGTCTGGGAGGTAGGTGTAGATAGAAGTACATGCATGCAGGAGGCAGGGGCTGAGGTTCCTGAAAAGTGCATGGGTAGCAGGCTGGATGAAATATGGGTAGAAAAGTCTGTGGGGGTTGGCATCCGATTTTTGAATTCATTTTCAAATTTTTAGATCTAACTTTTAATCCAAATTCAGTGTTTTAGATTTTTGTGGCAGTTTTCCCAATTAGTGGGAACTGCTGCTGATAGTTCAATTTGTGCTGCTTGTCTTGGTTATTTGTGAGGTTTTCTGGAGCTCTTACATTGCTCCCTAGTGAGTTAACTGTTGTTGTTTTCCTTTATTTCAGGAATATTCCTGACACAAATCACTACTCAATACCCCTTACCTACTCATTATATTACTCCTTGATAATATCAAACTTAGTATCACTTAAGAAATTATTTTAAAAAGAAAATTATAAAGTAGTTATAAAGCTATAAGTATAATAAAAAATATTTTCAGTTAGTCAGAAAACTGGGGGCTAAAATATTATTACATTTTCAGAAAAAATACTAAGTATTCTAACATTAGGAAAGTATTAGAGAACCTGTGACTTTGATTTATACAGCAGCTCAGAGGAAATTGTCTCCAGTAAAGCTAGTCTGAGTGGGCTCACAGCCCAAAACGTAAAGGGATTTCCATCTCAAACCTGGTTATGGTCCAAGTTTGCTTATATGCTATAATATAGGGAATTGTGCTGTATATCAACAGCACTATCTTTTTCTCAAAAATATAATATCTGAGTGTGGATAGGAATAATGAAAAGAGACTATGCCTCATTATTATTTCCAATGAAGAAACAAAATAATTAACATGATTCTTTATTCAAATAGACTGATATCAAGGCTGGCCCAGCTACCTGTGTTATTTCCAAAGTTGGATTACAACACTAAGAAAGAGACTGAAGTATCATTATGGTGTTGCAGCAGGGATCTCAGCCTGGGGGTGTTTTTTAAAATAAATCTCATTATGTGACTCTACATACAAAGGGCAGTTGACCCAAGATAATATTCTGAGATACAAAGTGACAGCTTCCACACTCTCTCCTTCATTAATCAGAGACAAGTGTCTACTTGGGTCACCACTCAGGAATAGCCTTTCATTAGATGGCTTCTAGTTGGTGTTAGAATTCCATCTTAAAAACACCATCTCAATTTACCCCATCTTGAATTTAATATGAGATGGCGTTTTTTGTGGTAGTATTTTTGAATCACAAAAAATATAAAATAAATAATAAAATAGTTAAAATTCACTTATAATTTATAGTGTGGCATCTCAAAAGTATGACATCTCAATTTTGTCATTTTGAGCCAAATTAATTAAATCTTATTATTCTGACTTTATTTACATATAAAATCACTTAGTGTGGGGCATGTTCAACCATCTCAATTTTACGCAATCTTGATTTACGCCATTTATCTTAAACTAAAATAAGCTTATTCCCATACTAAATCAAAGCCTGTTGTATACAATCAGAAGATGTTCCTATAGTATTAATACAAGGCACTGATACTAAGAACAACTTAAAATAACGCCACTATGGTTGTGGTGCAGGGCGCTGCTTGCAGATATTACCATATTAAGACTACTATCCTATAAGGAAAAGTATAGGGGAACTGCTGCCCTTTCTTGCGTTTTGATTGGAGAGTTACCCATTAAAACATAAAGATCTATTTCTGATTAGTCACTAATCAACAGACCTGCAGCTAACTGCAGATGCGTCAGAGAGTGACCCATTGTGGTCACTAATTGTCATATGTATAGGCTCATCAATTTCCCCAATATTTAATTTTTTATAAAGACCTTCTGTCTCTTACTGACAAGCAGGACCCCCAGGTGAACATTCTAAAACCCTGTTCTAGACCTAGTTCTCAAAAATTGTCCCTACTTTTGCTGTGACTACCTGACCCCAAGATCACATGTTTAGATCTTCACAACCCACCCAATCTAAGCCCTTTCTCTCTGAATATTCTCTAAAATGTTTCATCCCTTCAAGAATAGCTTAGTTCCTGCCCAGTCTAGACTTCAGTCAGGATGACTTACCCTTTCTTTCCCCTCCCACACTTCTAACTATATAAGGCCCTCAGATAGCCCCAATAAAGACATCATTGAATAGAACATAACAACCAACTTAACATTCTTAGATTACTTGCAGAGTCCAGATATAGAGGTTCTGTTGAGTAAGGAGATATTAGTCTTGTTGTGTTCTCCCAGTTGCTGCTCAACTACTCCAACCTTACCCTTAGAACCCTTGAGCACTACAATTTTAGTCCTACTAGTGATTGTCATTGCTGGGTAAAAAAACAGTTTTGATATATGTAATTTATAACTTATCTATACATGGATACATTGATAGGAGTTTCCTTACTAAAATATTTTTAATAGGGATTTCAATATAAAAAAGATGATTACACCATTTCAATTTACGGCACTTCAAATTCCACTGGGTTTCATATCACCTAATTGATTCAATGCGCACAATGGATAGGGGAAAATAAGGGGAAATTACATATGATGCCACGCTACACTATATTGATTCCCCAGTTGCAATTCATACTTTCCACTTTTAAAAATTACATTTTCACATTAAAACCCATATTATTAAAAAATTTAAGAAGTTTACTGAAACTTTGTAAATATGTTTTTTTGGCCTTCTCTAAACAACTGTGTGCTTTTTAACCCTAGTTGTATAAGCTAGTTTTTATGAAATTCATGTTTTACTCTTTGGTCCAGTTGAGGTAGCTCCACTGTGGATTTCTTTCTTTAATATGAAAATGGTCAAATCTATATGTTTTTGAGCTACAGCATCTCAATTACATCATCTCAAAAACGCCATTTTGACTGCAAGTTTTTAGTCAAAACTCAAAGTTTTTCCTACTTGCACTGCTAAAAAAGAAATTATTTTTACAGGATAAAAAACTTTTTAAATTTTGATAGTATATATTTTAAGACTTTCTCTACAATTATATGTAAAAATATTTACTACTTTATTATTTAAAACATTATCATTTTTCCTTTAAAAACTTTCCCCAAAATGCCTATATTTTGATACTAATTCACTTTCAGATGCCTCCCAAGCCTACCACCAAAGCTGCGCCCAAGGCATCCAAGGCCTCCAAGGGCAAGATCAACCCCCTAAAGGCCAAGAAGACCAAGACTACCCCCAATAAGGAGCATGTTAAGGCTAAATCACCTCCAAAGACACCCACGCCTTCCCCTGATCCAGAGGAAAACAGTCCTACCCCTCCCCACTCTTCCTTTGTATACTCCCCCTCAGACCCCCAAGAGAAGCTGTTTGAGTTCAATTGCCACTCTGATCCCATACCAGTGCCTGAGGAAGAGCAGGAGCCAGGTGCTCCTTTTGATGACCAAATTGAGCTGTGGGATATCAACACAGTCCATAACATTTGTAACAGAAATGGCGCCTTTGCTGTGCCTGCTACCTTTCCTCTTAGCTACCCTATCATGACCAAGAAGGGGATGCTGGCTTTGTATACAAGGGGTAAATCTTCAGTTGTAATGACAATAAAAAAGCCATCTGTCAACATCACTTTAAATGTTATAACTTTGGGTGCCCAGCAAGGCTTACAGCATATGGCTCCACAAAATTTAAAGCCTTAGCAATTGGCTATGACTACACTGAGCCTTTTGACCCCTCTGCTAACTCATCTTCTGGTTTCTTCAGCAAGTGATCCCCACCACCATGGACCAAACCTCAACTGAGGTGGTGAATAATACCCTGCTCAACCTGAATGATTCCTAAATTGCCTCTGTTGGTGGCACCTCTAAACTCCAGAGATACCTCACTTATCAGAGGTATTCTCTAAGCACTGAAGGTGTCAGTGCAACATCCATTGACCAGTTAATCTTAAATAAAGAGCAGAAGCTATCCTGTCATAAAGAGTGATCTCTTCAGCATGATGATGACCCAAATGCACAGGAGCAAATTATCTGCTTCACAACCTCTCAAGATTTGTGCAGCCTCTTCAAGTACAAGACCTGGCTTGCAGATGGTACCTTTTCCACCTGCCCAAAGCTCTTTAGCCAGCTTTGGAATACCCATGGGCAGGTGGGCAATCTTGTTCTTCCCCTGGTGTTTTATTTCCTTCCCAACAAGAATCAGGACACATATGTCTGTGCTCTCACTATCTTAACAAACAAACTTGATGAGATCCTCCCCACATTATAAGAAGAGCCAAAGGAGAATAGAGGGAGAAAGAAGAAGATCACCTCCCATAATGAAGACACCATCATCCCCAAGAAGCAGTCAAAAGCCTACCATACCATGAATATCTGGTAGTGGATTTTGAGCAGGCTCAGGAAGATGCCTTCATCAAATTCTTCAAGAGCTTGCCCCAGGGATGCTATTTTCACTTCCACCAGTCACTCTACCACCACCTCCAAAAGTGCACAGATCTGCATGAGCTCATCAATACAGAAAGAACAAAAGAGGCCAAGGACGTGTTCAACTGCTTTTCTGCCCCTGCTCTAGTAAGAAAGGAGGAAATCAATGCCTTCTACAACACCTTCCTCCCCCACCCCTATATCATTGCCAACCAGGCAGCCTTTGTGCCCTTCATTGAGTATTTTGAAACTCAATGGGTTGGCATCTTCCAAGGAGCACGCTGCATCAGAAAAGGCAGTGACTCAATCACATGAAACTGCTTCAAGAAGGTCAAAGACGGTCCCATCAAGACCACCTCTTCCCTTAAAGGGTGGTATAGCCAGTTTGCAACTAGTATCAGGGTCAAGAAGCCCAAATTTAACAAGATTCTTATCCACCTCAAAACCCAGCAGGCTATCTCTGCCTGGCTCTTCAAGACTGGCATGAAGACTAAGGGTGACCCCCTAAAGCAAACCAAGGCAGTGAAAAAATACACAGAGATTATCAAGGTGGTTCTTGCATACTATTCTAAGGATAGAAAGCTTGAGCATATTCAGGTCATCTCAATAGCACTGTCAACCAATGTATGAGCCTTCCTCAACAAAATATTGCCTTTCTTATTTTTTCAGTCTGATCTTTTTTTGACTTTTATTTAGCATTTTATATAAATATTTGTGTATTTTAAAGTATATGACATAGCTATAATAGATGAAAATGGTTGTTTTTGTGTATATTTTGACTTTTGCCCTTTATATAGCCTTGTTGCTTCTAATTAACCCCCTTTTTTGCAGATTTAAAATTATGAGGCCTTTAAGCCTAGAAATTTTTTTAAATTTTAATTTTTTGGATTTTTGTAGTTTTTGGAGTTCAAAAAAACTAAAATTTTAAAATCTGTTTTTCATAGTTGTGATGCTGTAAATTAAAATGACATTTTTACCATAAAATTGAAATAGCCAAGTTTTGAGATGGTTTATTTCAAACTAATGTTTTTTGAGATGGTGTTTTTGAGGTGGTGTGTCATACCTAGTTGGTATAGATGATTGTTTCAATCTAATCAGAGCTACTCTAAAAAAATATACTTTAAATCCTTTTATCTTAGAGTGGGTGACCTGGCAGCCCAATTCTTTGTGGATTATTCTAGGTGTTACTCAGGTGATGATCCATATGATTATTCTCATGTTATAGGATATAATTACCAATTAAATATTTATTGCTGTAAGTTACATATATGATAGCCTTTTTAGGTGTTCTAATTAATTTGCAATATCTGCAGTTTGCATTAATTAATCAGAATAACACTTTAGTTCATGCCAGGATGTGATTTGAGCATTGATTTATCACTTCTGTGGCCCTGTTGCCTGCATTTTTATGTTGAGTCCATCCTTAGGTTTGTATTGCTAAAAGTTGCTGTGTTTGGCTCCTGGGGACAACATCCAGGAGGACACAGCAGGAAATCTTTATGACAAAAGATTTGAGGTTTAAAGCTAGCCTTGGGTTAGCCTTCAGGGCAAAATTAAGGGCATGTACCTTAATTTCCTGGAATAAAGATGTGAAATTCCTTTTGGAAAAAAGGAAAGGAAAAAGCTTGAAGAATATTAAAGCCAATGCAAATGTGGATAAACTTGTCTTTATTAGGAGAAATGATTCTACTTATATAGTAGACAAGAGTCAATGATCACTCATTAGGTAGACAGAGTGGCATAGGGGGTCACCTTGGAGTGAGGTCATACCAGGATCAGTCAAGGGCAGGTATGGTAACCCAGAATGGGTGGATATTGAACCAGACCTATTTGCAGAAGATGAGGAATTCCCAAAATTGAAAGTAAAACCAACCAAATCTTTGCACATATCATTATTTGAAGGCCATATCAAAATAGCATTAATGGTGCAATTTCTGACATCTCCCCCCTCAATATTGGACACAGGGAGTTGATATTTGGGGAGGAATTTGAAGTGAACACGGGCAAAAGGACAGCCAGAGGACAGCAGCTTCACATTATACTCAACACTCTTCTTGTGGTGCTCTTGCTACTGTAGGTGATGATAGTTGGTCAGTTGGTTGACAGACTAGGGAATAGACAGTGAGATGGGGGACAGATCTAGGTGTTGGTCAATTAACTGAGTACTGTACCAGTTGTAAACCAGACAGGTATTTGATAGTAAAAGGGTGATTAAACCAGGAGAACAACAAAGGGTTTAGAGTAGTGACAAAGGCAACACTCTAAAGTGAATCCTCAAGTAGTGACTTCTAGTCAAGCTAATTGGCAATGTAGTCGGTAAGAGGAGACTAGCCTTTGTGATCCTCAAATTATACACTCAAAGAATATTCAATGGTGTAGCTAATATAAGGGGGTGTAGACATGTATCTTTATTGAGAAAAGAGAAGGGGTTTATATACTACAACTTACTTGATAAATCAAGGCAAGTTGGTCATTGCATGGGGTAGAAGAAGGGGGAGATGAATGTTAAACAGCTGGGGATCAACACAGCAATCTGGGGAAGGTGAGAACAGCCCCAGCAACACAAGGGGGTCACCAAAGACTCAAGGTTGGGGAAGTCAATTGATAATTGCAGTTGGTTAACTACTTGGTTGATAAATTTAACACCTAGGCGGTGTGACTTTCAATCCAGAACCAATTCAGTGTCTTTGGGCAATCCAGAAGCTAGTTGGTATTTTTGGCCAATCCAAAGGCTAGTTGGTATCTTGAGCATCTGGAATAACTTCCTCATTTAAAAGGCAATCAGGATCTCTTAGGATCAGGAAGTACTCAACAATAATCAAGATTAGAGCAACCAACTGGTGATGGGTTTCACCACACTTCTTATAAGTGAATTTACAAGGAACACCCAAGAGGGAGTCTAACTTATGGGCTTGGCCTCCAGTACAATTTTGATAATAGAGACTTGGTCACCTACTTGATACTCAGGGAGGGGGCTCTGGAAGCATTGGAGGGAAAGAGTTCTAAAGCTTTGACTTTGTAGGCAGTAAAATAGGCTGTAGCCTGGATGTCAATGATACTTTAGTCAAGTCTTTGACATGAGCTTCAGGGTTAGCAGATGCATCAACTTTGATCAAAGGGGGTCCCAAGATTTAAGGGGTAGTGGTCTCTTGTCCATACATCATGGCAAAGGAAGACTGACCAGTCACTTGGTGTCTGCTGAGTCTATACACAAAGAGAGCAGCAGGGAGGAACATATCCCGATTGGCAGCATCAGATATGGTAAGCTTCCTTATGATGGACACAAGGGTGGAATTGGCTCATTCTACAGTCCGTTGGTTGACAGATTATACAATGCAGAGAAGGATTGATGTGTACCCATAGCTTCTACAATGGACGTTATGGGGCAGGCATTAAAGATGGTCCCATTGATAGAAAGCAGGACTTGAGGGCAGCCATGATGGTAGAAGATATCTTGCAATAATAAGTTAGCAGTGGTCTTGGCAGTTATATCCTTGGTTGCTCTGGCTTCAACCCATTTACTAAAATGATCTTTGGCTACCAAGATAAATTGACACCCAAAACTAGACCAAGGGAGAGGCCCAACAGCATCAATACTCACAGTGTGGAAGGCATGCTTAGGAGTGATGAGCTTGAACTGATGTTGTGAAGGTCAGGGCCATTGGAGTTGACAAGAATGACAGGAGGCAAGGACATCAGGGATTAGAAGCGCATGTTTTCCCAGTAGAAGTTCTTGCACAACCAGTCATGCGTTTTTGCTATGCCTCCATGTCCAGTATCAATGTGAGCTTAGAGGATGATGGCTATTCTCATACTGGGGCGGACGTAGGGCAAATAAGTGTTGTTGACTTTATTGAAGAATTGTCTATCTCAAATCACAGTATCTTTTGATAGGGCTTGCAGTAACAAGTGAATGTCTTCTGGTTCAGTGGTCCAGGAGTCAGGGTATCCTATCAACTTGTATAGGCAATTGGCATCAGCAAGATGGATAGCTAGTATAGGCATCCTTGAAAAACCATCAGCATTCTGATGTTGTGCATCAGGACAATTTACTACAGTGAAATTTTATCCTTGCAGGTGTAAGGCCCAGCAGGCTAGTTGACCTTCAGGCTCCTTTAATTGTTGCAGCCACTTAAGGGAGCAGTAATCTGTGACTACCGTAAAGTGAGTCCAGTAAATATAGTTCAGGAACTGTTTTACTGCATGCAGAATGGCTAGGTATTCTTTTCAGTGACACTATAGTTCTTCTTGTGCTTGTTGCAGACTTGTGAAGAATAGGCCACAGGTCAATCAACGCCTTCATCATCAAGCTGGGCTGAAATGGCACCCACAGCTACTTCACTAATGTTGGTGTACAAGATGAACTTCTTATCATAATCAGGGTAGACTAGGATGGGAGCCTCTTTGAGTTTGGCTTTCAATGCTTCAAAGGCTTGCTGTTGGCTGTCGGTCAACTCAAAGGGTACGTTGCAAAGAAGCTGTACAAGGGGTTTGCTTAATTCAGCAAAATCAGGGATGAATTGTCAATAGTACCCCATCATGCCAAGAAACACTTGGACCTCCCTTAGGTTTGTGGGAGGCAGCATCTTGTCAATTGCTTCCACCTTATTGGTCATGGAGTGTATCCCAGTTTGGATGACCTCATGGCCCAATAATTCAAGTTGTTCTTTGAAGAAGGAGTATTTAGAGGGTTTGAGTTTCAATACTGCCTCTCAAATTTTGATGAAGACAGCTTTGAGGTGGTCCAACTGGTTGGTAAAGGTAGAGCTGAATACAGTAATATTGTCAAGATATACAAGGACGCAGGAGAGTTTCAAATCTTGTAGAATGGAGTCCATAGCCCTTTGAAACGTAGCCAGGGCATTGCAGAGTCCTTGAAGCATTCAAGTGGGTTCATAAAGACCTTCTGAGGTGATGAGCGCAGCCTTTTCTATATCTTCAGGAGACAAGTTCACCTGCCAGTATCTTGATGCTAGATCCATAGCAGAGAAAAAAATTTATAATCTAAATTTTCTGAGAGCATCCTCAATTCTTGGCAAAGGGTATAAGTCCTTTTTGGTGAGCAAGTTTAATTGGCAGTAATCCATTACAATGTGGTGGCCTCCATCCTTCTTCTTTAGGATCAATAATGGGGAGGCCCAAAGGCTTTAAGAGGGGGCTAGGAGCCTATCATCCAAGAGCTGTTTAAACTCCTTGGAGACCTGGACATCTTCTACTTGGCTATGGCAGTAAGGTTTGGCACAAAAGGGCGGAGCATCACCCATATCTATCTGGTGGATAACCCCCTTAGCTAGACTATAGTACGTAGTTCCAGAGGCAAAGATATCCTTAAACTGGTCTAGTAGGTCCATAACATCTTTTTGTTGAATGGGTGACAGTTGTGGGAAGTCTGCAGCGGTGAGCAGGGAGAGAACCTGAGGGTCTCCTTCAGGTAAGTTGAAATCACTGAACGTTTCAAAAGGGTAGAGGGACATCACTTGCTCTGAGCCTAATATGTGACCATGCCCTACAACCTGGCTGTTGGTCACCTGCATATTCAGGGCTGTTAGGTTAGATAACAACAGATGCACAGGCTCCTTATGGGTCCAGTCCAAAATCCCTGGGCATAACTGAGGCTCTCTGAGGCTTAGGGAATCAGGTGAGTATAGCTCCAGGAATAACTTTTTGGGTAGTTTGTAGGATATCTGAGAGTCTATAACCACTTGTGAGCCTGGTGGAAGGATGATAGCCGCAGGGGCAAGAAGAGGCACACCTTCCTCTGCAGGATAGGAAGGGGAAGGGGAAATCATATTGGAGGAGTGAGTTCTGTACTTGAGCAATAAGATACCTGTGGGATACTTGAGCACACAAGTCTTAAGGTGTTTTCCAGGTAGGCGCAGAGGTTCTTCAAAAATTAAAGGGACCTTGTATCCTAAGAGCAAAAGGTATCTATCTCAAAGGTTTACAATCCCATTATATTTGTGGAGGAATTGTGTGCCAACCAGGAGATCATAGCTTTTGTTCTCTATTACAACAGTGGGGGATACAATGAGGAGTTTCCCAAGCCTCATTGTCAGAGCAGAGTAGGCACCAATGGCTTGGGTTTGAGCCATTCCAGCAGTGCCATATGATTGAGTGTAGTTGAGGTCAGGAGCCAGCTTAAGTGTCTTCATTAGCTTGAATGATACCACATTGACTGGAGAATCTGCGTCCAGAATGGCTTTAATTTTAACCTTTTGGATTGATACTTCCACATGAGTAGTATCTTTCCCAAAGGGGGGCAAGACAGCCAGAACGTCCTGTGCAGCTGCTAGCTCTTTTTTCCCATTTAGCTAACATGCATTTTAAGGCAGGAATTTCCTTATACAGAGTCTGCAAGGGAAGAGATACAGTCATGTTCTGAAAGAGGGCTTCATCTAGCTTGGCAGTTTATTCAGAAGAGTCTACCAAGACAGGTGGTTGATAATCCTGGGCCAAGTAGGGGCAAGCCACCACAGCTTTGGCTTTGACTGAAGGTGTGCAAGAGGTAGTGGTAGTTCTCCCTGAGCAAAGCTTGTAAGGGACAGACACAGTTTCTGGGACAGCCAGAACAGAGTAGCCATAACTATCTGATTCATCACAGTCAGAATCTTCAGGCTCAGAATCACTGGAAAGATCATGAAACTGGTGAAGGATAGTTGGGCCAGAGGAAGGGGGAGATTCCTCATCAGAGGATGGATCAGGAGGAAACAGGGGATATTGGTCAGCAGAGAGCGTCTCTGCCTCTAAGCTGACCTCTCTTTTCCCACCTGTTCCTTAGGGTCACAACCTTCTACCTGGTGATTAGTGCAGGTACGCAAGTGGTGCCCTATTTGACCACAGTTATGACATCCTTGCCTCTTAGACGGCCCACTTGAGCCTAGAGCCATAATATACAGGGTGTAGGAGATGGTTCCAGTGTTGCTGGCCTTATTTTTGCGCACCACAGTACTCCCGTGGGTCAAGTGCATGTCTTGTAAGAGGGTCTTGATACTCTTCATAGACGTAAGGGAAGCTTTTTGGGCCTTAAAGTGCAGACACAGAAGTTGGTTCACCTTTAAAGCTTTTAAACAAGCTGTGTAAGCTTCCTAGGGAGTTAACTGTTGGCTGGTGATTAACTGTTTTCCTTTGACGTAGAAGCAATCAGAAAATTCAGCCAGGGTTTCCTTGGGCTTAAAGGCAATGTGCATAAATGCATCTTTTTTGACCTCCAAGCTGAGATCTTCTCCAAATTCCTCAATCAAGAGGTGTTTCATATCCTCCAAAGTGACTATGGAAGGGAGTTTGGGGACCACAACTTCTTGGCACGTGGGATAAAGACAAGTAAGAATATGCTCCTTTTTAATCTCATCAGTGGCTGTGGGGTTCCTGTCCACCAGTCCCCAAAGTGTGTCCTGGATTGTAGCCAGGGACCGGCTGGAAGGGATTGTCATTCTCTAGTAAGGAAAAATGCATCTCAGAAATATGTATAGGGGTCAAAATGGGCTTTTATTCACTCTCAGAAGGAAGATCCTCTTAGAAACCTTCTGGTATATGGCCCAGGGAGTCAAGGAAACAATATGAATTTGCCAATACTTGGAGTCCTCTAACAATATCTTGGACTCATTGTACTTGGTCTTGGACTTCTGCACCTTAGTCTTGGACTTCTGCTCCTTAGACTTGAATTCTGCTCCTTAGAATCAGACTTCTGCGCTGCGCTTAGGATCCAGCTCCTTATTCTTGGGCTCCTGCTCCGTTATCTTGGGCTCCAGCTCTCTTTATAGCTCCAGTGACTTTGTTATTCTGCTTGTATAAGTACAACCAAGATCCTGCTGGTGATAAAAAGGCTTTCAAAAACCTCTTGGCAGAAACTCAAAAGGCCCAGTAAAAACTTCAAAAAAGACCCAGAAAGACCTTCCAAAGACCTGGAAAAGACCCTGTAACTTTCTAGCCAGGCATCTTCTTATAGTGACCTTTTCCCAACGGTTCCGCCTTCAAAATGGCTTTCTTTAGAAGCTTAAACCATTGCCGCTCACTTTTTCCTATAATAACTTTGGCTTACATACTTACTTTCTTAAAATCTTAAAGTATTAATCCACTATTTCCTTGCTTATACTTTAAGCTTTTGGCTTCCAACCAATCATTTTTATCAGGAAACCTGCCAGAACTCAACCAATGAATTCAGAGCGCATAAATAGACCATTTCTGAAGTTCCACTGGGATCCAACTAGGAAAATAATTTCCACAGCTCAAACTGCTCAAAGCAACAACTCTTCACGCACCAAAGTGTTAACTGGTCCATTATTCCGGCATCAGTCTTCCCTGCATTCAACCTAAACCCATTTAAATAGTAAAATACCATTTAAACTTTTCTTTCAAGACCTCTTCAATGTTTTCCCCATATATTTACAAATATAGTAAAATCCAAGGAAAACATCCCAGCAAAACAACTTTGTATCCAACTCTCATAGCAACATGCCTTCATCTATCCTAGGAACTTAATAAATAAATATCTTATCCACACTTCTATCCACATTCCTTCTTAAGTTTACTACTAAATAAAGGCAAAACATTCCACATTTTACCACCTTGGCCAATCAATTTGGCAAAATCTTGGCTCATTTCTCCAGACCACCAGTTCTTCATCATCTTATGATCCTTCAGCCAGCTCATTTCAGTCTCCAACAGCTCAGACCAGTCCTACAGCTACTTCTTCAACAGAAGTCACTAAACTTTCACTTGGCCAACATAAGCCCCATCTGCAAATCACCAAACATCTGGACTTTCACAGTGGCCCTATGCATTGCAGTCTTGTAGATGGTCAGAAAGGCAGTAATGGTAGAGGTCTTAGGGTCAAATATCTGTTTGAATGAATGCTTATAGTTGGGGTCAATGGACAATGAGGTGGATTGGCTGTTGTCACCTGGGTTGAGGACTTTAATGTGGGGATTGCCCTCAAACTGATATTTGGCAGCAGGTTGTCTAGCCCAGAGAAGTTGAAGGCTCTCCTCTAGGGTGTCCAAAGTAGAGCTGTTTTGCCCACTGATGTCCTTAGCGGTAGCAGCAGCAGCTCTGAATTCATCAATCCTAATCTGTTGCACCATTAGGGTACCAGCAATTCCATTGAGGCAAGTGGTCAGTGAAGTGGTTAGATAAATTAATGTGATAACCTGTCCACTCATTGTCTCTGTCAAGTGAGAGAGGTTTTGCACCTCCCTTTCCAGTGCATCCTACCTGTCAGCAGCATCATTTGTTACTTCCGCTAACTGATCTAAGATGAGAGCACAGTTGACCCAGGGTTGGTCTTCCAAGCCAGGGCAGCAACCATGATTGTCAAGGGCGGGAGTACTAGTGACCTCAGCGTCCCCTTCACCTTCAGACTCAGAGGACAAATCATCAGGATTAGAAAGGTGTTGTCTCAAATACTCAATTTTCCTTGCAAGGTAGCTACTTGGTTGGTGAGCAAGGCAATGCAAGAGTCAGGCATAGGTTGTACGGGAGGATAGTTCTGAACAGAAGATTGACATCAAGTATTAGCTTTATGCTCAGCTATGGCCTCCCACACCTTAGCCTCAAAGTCTGATGGGACCTTGACAGGAGGAGCAGGAGGTGTCACTTCAATGGACGCTACTCTACCATCCATATAAGTTTGCACTTGATACAGAGTGTTGCCTAAGTAGCCTTGTCCAATCCATATTGGTGCAGCAGATGGCGGCTCCAGATATTGACATGAGTCCCAACCAGCTCAAGTTGGGAATTAACATACTCCCAAAATTGGTTGAGTTTGGTAACCAGTGTCTCAAATTCCTGATAATACTTTAGAAGAGCAGCCTCTATTTGTTCACACCATGTTGCTTGATGCTCATTCAATTTGCACAGTTGATTCTTGATATACCCAGGGATTGAGGAGCAAGGGGAATTCAGTGATGAGGTTAGGTACTTCTGGGAGGCCAGTAAGTCACACTGGTTATCCAAAATACACACAAAGAGGCTATGGGACTCTCAATTTTTGAAAGAGGAGATTTGGTTGGTTTGCTTTTAGGGAAGAAAGTATCAGTTCCTTGTTTGAAGACTAAGGACGTCAATACACAGTTACTAACTTCAAAATACTTTTTTCTTATCTAGGCAGACCCAAACACAGTCTTACTATCTATAAACGCAGATAAACATTAAGGAAGAGTATAATTGAAGAGTGCAAGAGTTGAATCTTTATTATTATTATAAAAATAGCCTTTTATAGGATTGTTATCTCATTGGTAATTGACCCAAGAATCCTAGGGCCAGACCAGCCTAAGTTTGGGGTTTAACTGAATAGTGCTTTCCCAAAAGGCATCTTGCCCAATGCTCCATTACGAAGTTTTTATTATTGCATCCTTTCTGCTCCTAACCTTATCCTAAGGCAAGTGTGATGCCAGCTGTAATGTCAAGCTGCTTTTGTGGCTTTCTTCCTGAAAACCAGTACATCCATCCCATGTCCTATGGGTGGGATCTACTTCATTGCAGAGTATAATAGAATAACATATGAAAAATATATCAAGGAGTTTTTGGGATTCAACCCCAGCCAATGTAGGCAGAACCAGATTAAACCATAGGCTAACCACTATTGTGGTTATGATAATTGGGATGAGCACCTTAAAGTGCATTAACAGCCAAGTTTTCAGCTCCTATGGAGCACTTGAATATTTTAGGGTTGTGCCGCTGGATTGATCAAAGGTGGATACTTGATTTGGATTGGATTAAGGGTGGACCAGTCTATTGATTTTGGGTCAGAAAAGATCATTTGTAATTCTTGAAACGGTTTGGCCTTAGTGCCATCAAATATTGCCAGGGCATCAGCGTCTGAGTCAAACATCAATTTATTCTGAGTATCTTTCAAGATTCCAATCAATAAGATTGATGGCTGAATTGTCAAGTCAAAAAGCCAGGGATTTCACAGGGACCATTCTTGATATGCCATATTTCAAGCATGGTTATTTGAGACAGTGGTGGCTACAGCATTTAGAATCTGGTTCTGGGATTCTAATGCAAGTTGATAGTGAACCAGGGCGGGTTGGATAAACTGGTTGACTAACACAACAATAGTCTCCATCAATTCTGACAGCACAGGGGAAGACTAAAGTCTAAGAGGAAGGAGTACAGGTCCTCAGAAGCATAACCAGGACAGAGACCAGGGATAGTGTGCATTGCCACAGTGCCTGAGTGGAGGAGAGAGCAAGCAGCAGCGCAAGCTTGCTCATAGTTGAGAGAGAAAGCTGGAAGGGGGCCCAGGCAGGCCTAGGAGACAGCACCAGCACCATTGGGGTTGAGGGGGCATTGGTTATGTCTTCTTCTAGAGGGGGACTAGAAACTTTAGGTTGCTTGGGTACTTCAGAAACAAAGGGGGAAAGACCAGAGAATGTGTGTGGGAACAGGGTAACCAAGGGGCTTGCAGCCCCTGTAGTGAGCACTATTTTGTTGTGTTTGGCTCCTGGGGACAACATCCAGGAGGACACAGCGGGAAATCTTTATAACAAAAGATTTGAGGTTCAAAGCTAGCCTTGGGTTAGCCTTCAGGGCAAAATTAAGGGCAGGTACCTTAATTTCCTGGAATACAAGATGTGAAATTCCTTTTGTAAAAAAGGAAAGGAAAAAGCTTGAAGAATATTAAAGCCAATGCAAATGTGGATAAACTTGTCTTTATTAGGAGAAATGATTCTACTTATATAGTAGACAAGGGTTGATGATCACTCATTAAGTAGACAGAGTGGCAGAAGGGGTCACTTTGGGATGAGATCATACCAGGATCAGTCAAGGGCAGGTATGATATTCTGGAATGGGTGGATATTGAACCAGAACTATTTGCAGAAGATGAGGAATTCCCAAAATTGAAAGTAAAACCAACCAAATCTTTGCACATATCATTATTCAAAGACCATATTGAAATAGCATTGATGGTGCAATTTCTGACAACAGCTTATGTAATTATTGTTTGAATCTGTTAACTATTCATTATCTCAAAATCCTGATCCAGCCTAAATTAAAATTAACTCAGTCAAAAATATAATGGCATTAAATATACAATAGTTTTCAAATCTGTGGTGCTAAATAAAATCTACTCAGATGCAAATAAAATTAAAATCAATGAATTTATATTGATTATCAATAGATTTTGGTTCACTTCTATTTTGTTATAAGAAGAGTTGATTTTGTTCTCAGCTTCAATTATTTTGCTTTAGCTTACAATTATTGCATTATATTAATTTTTTTTATAAAATATTGTATCTGACCCATGCTATTCAAATAAATAACCACAGAAACTGATAAATTGATATGGTTTCCCAATTAGATTTCATGAAAAGGTATTTCAGGATTTTATATTTTGGGATATGAAAATGAACTAAACTGTGCAAGATGGTGATGAGGAGCAACTTTTGGATAAGCTTTGAATATGGATTTAAGAAGAAGTGAATTATCTTTTATTGGATAATACTTTAGACTTATATAGTTTGCACTGTAGCAGGAACTTAAGTCAGATCAAATATGGGGGAGGTCATATGCAAGTTGGATTTGAGTTGCTGGATAACTGGACAAGTCATGTGATATTAGCTTATTGCCATTTCTGGAATGTTGAGCTGAATATTGGATTGGCACCAAACCAGGCAATGCCTGGATGTTATGTATGTTGGTGACAGCCAGAATACCAGTGCATTCAGCTCCTTTACACTGGTAGTATTTTTCATTTTGAAATTTTACTCTAAGTGTATCTTACTTTTCTCTTATACTTAATACATATCCTTGTTTGTATGGTATAATTATTAGAAAGTTTTTAAATTCCAGAAACCACTCTAGTTTGCTCAGTGTATATGGTTGATTAATCTCATATTTTAGTTTATTTGATTCATATTTAGGTTCGCTTTTAAATTTTTTATTATTTTGGTTATTATTTGGTCAACAAGTTTTTTTATAATTAGATGTGGAAATCTCCAAATTTTTATTTTGTTTTAGGATGACTTGATTTTTTATCTTGACATACTTAATATCTACTGTTACTTGTGTAGACAGTAGGACATTTGAAAAAAAAATGACTACAACATTTTTCTAAGAGATAACTTGAGTTTGGTCCATGTTTAAGAAGCTTAATATTGGTGGCTTTGAATCAATTCTTGAGGTGATAGTATTTAAAAAGGTAAAAAAGAATATTTTACAAAATTCATAGTAAATAAGAGCTAATGATATAATGTGAATCTTTTAAATCTATTTGATTTTAATTGATGTATATTGGTTTAAATCTTGAAAGAATTTGTTTTAAGATCAATAAAACATTTAATGAAATACTATTCATGCACAACCCGAAATAGTAAAAATGATTAAAAAAATAACTTGAGAAAATTATAAAAAAAGAAAGTCTAAATTTCGTGAATTTGATTTAATTGATTAGAATGTGATATTTTTAATAATATAATATTTTTTAAAAATATCATTTAGATAAAAGTTTATGTTCACTTGCTGAAAATATAACAGCCTAAACAGACAACGAATTCAAAATAAAAGATTTAATTTTTTGGTATTCTTTTATTTTAATTTCTGTCTATATTTTATATGAAAACCTTTTATTTATTTTGTAAAAAAAGTTGTCAGGAAGAAAATTTTCTATAAAGTTGCTATAAATACAGCCAAAAATCCGTTCCTTTCAAGAATCTAGGTTGCGTAGTGTAATGGTTAGCACACAGGATTCTGATTCCTGTAATCCGAGTTCGATCCCCGGCGCGACCTTTTTGTTTTATTGAAAAAGTTTTTGTTACTAATTTTTGTCTCAAGGATAATTCAAGTATGGAAAAATACACCAATTAAATATATCAAATTGTATTTTTCATATTATGTTTAAATATATATAATTATATTAGGGATAAAAACATACTATCATCCTTGAAAATAGTGATGGTAAAAAGCTATTCTTGAGGCTGCCTTGAGATGGCAGGTGTAGACCTATATGTATTTTAATAGTATAGTTAAAGCTTAATAATATTCTTTTGTACAGCCAAATAATTCTCTTTTATTTTTCTTCCTAGTTATAAAAGTCACTTGGTATGTAAGTTTTTTTGTTACTAGTATATATATTCTATTTCTTTAAACTGAAGTCCTCATAATAAGTGACTATCACAATGTAGTCTCATTAATGTAAATATCATAAAGTAGAATTCTCTTCTGATGGGTCATATGTTTACTAAAAATGATAAAACTAGCACTATATTTGATAGCTTTTATAAATGCACAAAGTCAATTTCTTCCCACAAGAATTGATGAGAACACTGTAGATAAAATGACGCAATTTCGATAATGTGATTATCACATGTAACAAAACAAACCCAATTAATGATACTGCATGTGACCTCATTCAGAATACAATACTAAAAAATTATCAGGATCTATATAAAATTCCTGATTTATATCTTTTACTATATTATCTAATACAATGTTTCAATATATATATTGCTTCTAATCTAACTTCACATAAGATTTCTCATGACACTGGTAGCAGCAAAATTAGAGGGGTAATTGTGACCATACTACAGTAAATTTAGACTGTGTTGAAACAAAGTTATTGAATTGTGACAAATTTCATGCGTTGAAATTCAAACCAATAGGATTGGTTGTTTGAAAAAATTCCAAATATGCTTTATTAATACCCTACTTCCCTTATAATTTTTAAAGAATCTTCTTAGAGAAAATCCCCATCCTTGAAGAAATTTACCAGAAGTAAATCCCTCCTTATTGTTGCAACTGAACCAATTATAGTTCAATATTTATATTGGGGAAGACAACAGTTTAAATGGAAAGAACAAGAATAGGAATAATATGATCTTTATTTAGAGAATAGTATGGCTTTATACTATATTAGGATGCCACAAGTCTACCAGGGGGTGGCACAGTGGTAGGTATAATTTAAGGTTTGGATTGGAAATAACTTGAGTAGGGGATCAGTGTGTCAAATTAGCAATTCTCCTAATTAGTTGATAGTACCCAAAATTTGACATTGTACTTAGATTAATTCATCCCTTTGTCATGTCATGAGGCAACTCACCAAGCACCCTCTGTGTATCATTAGATACATTGCAGGGGAGAGTAATTTTAGTTGCAATATTATCAATTCATTTAAACCCATAGTGGTAGTAGAGTACCCTGAAATCAATTAAACTGTACTAATTGAGGGACTAATGTAATAATCTGACTGATTAAGATTATGAAACTAGGTGTCTCTAAACCAATTAATTAACCAGGAAGGTTGATTGATACCCTGGAATATGTTTGACAGCCATTTAATCATAGGGACAATAGTTTTTTGACTGTGTCAAGAAAAAGATTAATGTTAACCAGTGAAACCCCACAAAATTATTAACATGCTGTTAATTGTGTTGCAACAAGTTTCTATCCTTGTCTTCCAACATATCTTACAATACACATGGGACACTCAATGAGATACTCCATGACATGCCTAACAGCATGGATTAATCTGATAGCAATGTTGAATTGCGGACAATATCCACTAATTAGGAGCACTGCCAATTCAACACACTGATTCCTGCATAAGTTATTCCACAGCCCAACACTTATATCAAACCCGTCACTGTGCCACCCCCTGTGGGCCTGTGACTTCTTGATATGGTATATCAATTAAAATTTTCCTCAATAAACTACATCTTATTCTTATCCTTTCTATTGGACTGTTGTCTTCCTCAATCAAATACTTAACTATCATTGGCTCAGTTGAAACAATTGTAAGGCCAAAATGTGATTAACTGTGATAAGTTGAGACATGGGTTTCTATTTTTAAAATGATCAGCTTATTAAATCCATTGAAATATTGGGTCAGGAATGAGAATATTTCACAGGGGCTTGGCACTGGAAGTCTGGAATGCTTTACACCATGGAAGTACATGTCCACACAAGTGTCAAGTTTATACTTCTGGGAAGTATAATAAACAAAATAAAGGGGAAGATTAAGAAGAGAATGATACTTTATTGAATATGAATATAGGTCAATATATAGTATCATGATAAGCCACATGTTGTCCATATACGTCATGGCAGTCACAGGGCTTATATGAGTAATGTTCCTCTTGAGTCTCAAGGCTTAATCAAGTTGTGTTCCATTTAGGACCTGGATTGAGGGATCCCTGTCATAGATGGTTAACTGATAAAGGCGCCACTGGCTTATTGGCTGGACAGTGAACCACTTGGTGAGCCGCTCAGTGATTTACTCGGGGCGTTAATTCCCTGAGAGGGAGTAATTGAAGATGTTGCAACATCTCCCCCTGGAGTGCTGGAAGGCAGAGCCTTGGGAACCTTCTTGAGGGTATCTGGAATACAGGCCTGGTATTGATCCAGTTTGGTGTTGGGTACAGGAAGCCTTGAATTTTGTTGGGCTGCTCTTGCCTTACACAAACGGAGTTGGTCATGATGCATCTGTTTAAGTTCAGTTCAAGCTCCAATCCCTTTGATGAGGTACATGTTATTGGGTTTCACCTCCATGACAATGCCTGGTCTGCACAATACTGTGTCTAATTTGTGCTGGTTGTGATTGACAACCCAGATCTTGTCTCCAACTTGGAACCTTTCTTATTGCAATGGGATTGCTTCCCTCTGAACCCTTTGTTGTTCCATCACTTCTTGGTATTTTCTGGCTTGTAGCACCTTTGGGTCATTACTGTCTGGTATCTTTTTTGGAAGTGGCAGTCGTGGTCCCGTGGTTGTACTGACAAGTGAAGGTTTCTGACCATAGACAAGTTCATAGGGGCTTTTGCCTGTATTGCGGTTGACTTGTGTTCTGCAGACCATAAGGGCAGTTGACAACATGTTGAACCAGGCTTTTGGATTGTTGGCAGATAGCTTACTGAGGACTTCCACTAGAGAGCTGTTTAGTTGATCTACACATCCATTTTCCTGGGGGTGATATGGGCTGGCTGTGACGTGTTTTATTCCATTTTTGGCAAGGTACATGTTGGTGTCAATAGCTTTGAGTTCAGTGCCCCCATCTGTGATTAAGAGGTCAGGTTTTCCAAACTTAGCTATGATTTCTTTGCCAATGAATCATCTCACGTCATTGCCTTTGTGCTCTTTTGTAGCTTGTGCTACGGGCCATCTGGTTGCATAGTTGCTGGCTGTGATAATGTACTTCTTGACCTTGTTTTCACCAGGCATGGGTTCCACAATATTCAAAAACCATACCTTGAAGGGTTGTGTGATGAATACGGGTGCTACCAACTTGGGTGGTGCTTTGGTTTGGACGTACTTTTCACAGACCTCACATTGTTCTAGTACTTCTCTGATATCATCTAGCATGTTGGGCCACCAGTAGCAAGTCTTGAGATATTCATGCAAGTTTCTGCTACGGGTGTGTCCCAAGTCTCTGTGATATTGGAGGATTGTGTCAATCTTTTGTGTTGACGGAACGTAGGGTACTGTGTCACCATTTGGAAGGGTTCAGTGGAGGGTACCATATACGTTTTTGAACAGGTGTTTGTTCTTGAGGACTTTCTCTTGGATGTCCATTGGTGTTCCAGGTGGGAACCCTTCCTGGAGATTCCCCATGATCAACATGGGACAGTTGGGGTTGCCATCAGTGCAGAGGATGTGTTTATTGTATAGCCTTGATAGGGCGTCTGCAGTAAGCATCTCTCTGCCTGGTTTGTATTCAATTTGCATGGGGTATCTCTGTATGAGACTCATCCATTTGGCTTGTCTTCTTGACAGGTGTTGTTGTTTTTAAAGAATACCAACAACTTGTGGTTGGTGAGTACTTTGAAAGTCTGGGCTCCTTCTAGATAACATTGCCATTTCATGAGACAGTGTATGATGGCAACCAACTCCTTATTGTGTATAGGGTATCTTTGTTTGCCATCTGATAGCTTCCTAGATTCATGTGCTACAGGGAGGAAGTCTTTATGGGCTGTTTGGATACAGAGGACTCCTTCTATGGCATAATCAGAGGCGTTGGTTTCTAGCTCATAGATACCCTTGCGGTTTGGATATTGCAAGATGGGAGCGGTGACCATGCACTCTTTTAGATGGCGGAAATGTTGATCTTGTAAGGGTGTCCAGACAAAATTGGTTGTTTTCCCAGTTATGGCTAATGAGGGGCTGTTAGGGCGCCCCAGTCAGGGATAAATCTGCGTACATAAGCTACCATCCCAAGGAAAGTGCGGAGCTTGCTCTTGTTTCTTGGGGCTGGCATCTCTGTTATAGTGCTTATTTTGTCTGGATTGGGCTTGATACTGTCCTTGCTAATTATGTGACCAAGGAAGGGGAGTTCATTTGAGAAAAATTCACATTTGGATGGTTTGGTAATCAGTTGGTTTTCCTGCAGGGTGCAGAGGACTGCGCGTACATCTTCCCAGTGCTGTTGTAGGTTAGACTATAGATGATGATGTTGTCTAGGTAGATGATTGCTCTTTTCCCAATGTGTTCCTTGAATACTTCATTCATGAAGGTTACAAAGGTACTGGGAGCGTTTGTCATGCCAAAATTAAGAACAACACATTCAAAAGATCCGTACTTGGTCCAAAATGCAGTCTTTGGAATGTCTTCAGGTTTCACGCAAATTTGGTGATATCCTGCTGTCAAATCAATTTTTTGAAGATTTGGGACCCCCCCAGGGCATAAAAAAGGTCATCAATTAGGGGCAGGAGATACCTGTTCTTTATTGTGACCTTGTTGAGGGCCCTGTAGTCTGTGACTAGGCGGAGGCCTCCATCTTTCTTTGCCACAAAGAAGACAGCAGCACCAAAGGGTGATTTTGAAGGTCTGATAAGGCCTTTCTTGAGTGCTTTGTCAAGGTAGGCTTTTAGAGTGTCATCCTCTTGCGGTGTGAGGCAGTAGATAGGTTGTGCTTTAGGCATGCTACCTTCTAGGTTGATCTCATGTTGGATACCCCAATCAGGGGGAAGTCCGGGTAGTGATCCTTGGAATACAGAGGGAAACTCATTGACTAGCTGGTCTCTAATTGGGTTCTGTTTGTGTTGAATTTTTGTGTTTTTGAAGTGGATGACTTCATACGTACACATGCTCCAATTGATTTTGCTGATGTCAGTTTCTTTCTCTGTCTCTATGATCTTTACAAATATGTGGTCCCTCATGAGAGTGTCAAGGTGTGCCAGGTACACATGATGATGGACTTCTCCTTGCTGGATTGTAAGGGTGGCACTGTCCCAGTTGATGTGAGGTTTTGTCTTTTGCATTTAATCTAATCCAAGTATGATATCATATTTTGGGATTGTGATGATGGGGCCACTAATTGTTGTTTGGACGTCTCCAATTTGTGCCCGGAAAGGTTTGGTCTCACAGGTAACTGGTGTGCTACAGTTGTCTGCCATGACAACTCTCTTGATGTTACTTCAAATGGTAGGTAACTTCATGAGATCTGTGAAACTCTTGTTAAAAAGCAATTGATTGGCTCCAGTGTCAAATAGTGCTGTGCCCTGGTATCTGCAAAAGCGGAAATAATAAATGAGGAGTTTATTTCTAGATTGGGCAGCAAAGAGGAGAGGATTGCTGGAGGGAACTTGGATCATGGTGATGGAGTCCACGTCCTGTTCTCTGTACAAGTCTTGTGTAGAGGGGGAGGGAGGCTTGCCTAAGCACTTCCCTGAGCTTTTCCATCTTTGTTGGTATCTTCAGTGCTGGCCTGGTTGGATTGTGCAGTGCAATTCCCGTGTTGAGGTTGGGTACTGTTGGCCCGGTTGTTTTGCTTATTGGGGCGAGTCTCTCTCTTAGCTGCAGGGTTGTCCTTGCGCTTGTTGGAGGTGTGCAGATTGCCAGATTTCTGAGCTGTGCGTTTTCCTTCTAGGAATACATCCTTGAGGTTCTTGCAGAGGGTCATGTCAAACTGACGTCTGATGTGTGTAGGAAGGCCATTGTAAAAGTCCAGGCGTGGTCCAGGTTCATCAAAATTGATGGTGTTGGGCGCACAGTCACACAGTCCTTCATACGCAACAATGTATTCCTTGATGGTTCCTGTCATTTTGAAGGTTCAGAGTTTGGTCATGATTACTACGTCTGAATCCTTCATGGAGAATATTTTGAGGAATGCAGCTTTGAATACTTCCCAGTTTTCCTTCTGGTCGGGATGTTGTGCTAGCCATTTGGTAACAAAACACAAGGCAGTTCCTGTTGCACAGAGGACAACTTCACTAACCCAGAGTCTTTGGGGGTATCTACTTGTGCAAACTTACTCTCAGTGCTGTTGATCCAAAGAGAGGCGTTCTCACGGCGTAGTCCTGCAAAGGCGTCAATCTCAGAGGTTTGTAAGCGTTGAAACACAATGTTGGGTATCTCAGGTTGCATAGACGTTGCTGTGGTTGGCCTGGTAGAGAACAGACTGCAGGTCTTAAGGGCGTTGTACTGGTTGATGGGCACAAGGAGATTATTGTAGATGACAAGTCCAGGGGGGACGTCTTGTCCTACTTTGTAATATCTCCAGCCGTTAGGGAGTGACATTGCTTGTGTTCTTTTCTTGGGAGGAATTTTTCCTTTGATTTGGTAGGTATGGATAACCTACCTGTGCTACCACTGTCAAATTTATACTTCTGGGAAGTATAATAAACAAAATAAAGGGGAAGATTAAGAAGAGAATGATACTTTATTGAATATGAATATAGGTTAATATATAGTATCATGATAAGCCACATGCCGTTCATATACGTCATGGCGGTCACAGGGCTTATCTGAGTAATGTTCCTCTTGAGTTATGAGGCTTAATCAAGTTGTGTTCCATTTAGGACCTGGATTGAGGGATCCCTGTCATAGATGGTTAACTGATAAAGGTGCCACCGGCTTATTGGCTGGACAGTGAACCACTTGGTAAGCTGCTTGGTGATTTACTTGGGGCGTTAATTCCCCAAGAGGGAGTAATCAAAGATTTTGCAACACAAGGGATCATGAATTTCATATTGTAGCAGGGTAAATTCCTATAGGTTAATAATGTGAAGATCATTTTGTTAAAAATCTTGATTAAATGACACTTTTATGTCATAGATTATGTGATAGAAATACATATGTGATTCCAGAACTGGGGATGGGGTTTCAGCCAATTATACCTCAAATGGTATATAATGAAAACATGATTATAAAAATAAAGATATCTAGTTGACAATTGTTGCTTTCCTCTCAATCATTTTAACTTTATGTATTTGCTTTTAAATGGAAGAATATTAACATGAAATTAGAGAGATGGTCTGCAGCTAAGACTATGAATAGTGAAAAGCATGAAAGTGATCACCAGATGGCGGAAAATTGAACACCAGGATTGCTCACCTAAGATCCAGGCCTGCCAAAGCTCACATAAAGAATTTCCCATTATAAAAAAGACTCAGAATGAGAGTGATGAAAAAGCAATAATGAATTTCATGAATCCTCTACACAATCTAATATTTAATGTCAAACACTACTGGAAACACCAAAGAAAACCCCATTGACACCCCAACCATGTCCTTGTTTCATGCTTATCAACATCAAATTATTATATACCTTATCATGTTATTCAATGAACCCACATGGCCTAACCTTATTTTGCCATTTAACCTGCCAAAAAAACAACACCATGATGAATAATATACAACTAATGTATCATGTCATGAGGACTTGTAATTGCACTTGTTATTGCTCAAACACTATCCAACTACATACCAATTAATCATTATGAAATAAAAACAGTAAAAACAAGAAAATTATAGAGAACACCAAGTATCTGAGTGTTGTGAATGCCGCCATTCACCATGTTTTGATTTTGCCTTTGATGGGTTATTTCAAGGACAAATCTCTATTCTTTGCTTTCAACCCTCAAAATGAGTCTTTATCTAAACTGGGAAATACAATTGTTTGGTTTCCTGATTCTGCACAACTCACTTGCCCCACTCATGCTTGTGACAAGTGATCTTACCACCATGTACTGTTTTGTGGTAAATTTACACAGTATATATTACCAATTTTTATACCCAATAAAATTTAAGTTCTATTCACATTTTTATCTTTGTGTCTCCCAGTACTTTGGCGCCTCTCTAGCCACGTCTAGTAGATATTATTCAAACAAGGCCACAAGGTAATTGCATAGCCTTCCCTGTCATTCTAACCAAGACTTAGTACAAATCCAATCCTAAGGTTAGGATTCCCTGTTGTGTGTCTGTGCCGCGCCTCAGAACACAACAAAAGTGATGCTCAATACAGGGGCTGTAAGCCCCTTGGTTATCCCTTTTACAACCACATTTCAGGTCCTTTGCCTTCTCTCATACAAGAACCAACTTTGCCTGAAATCACCAGTCCTTCCATAGAGGAAGACATTGCAGACCCACCTATTGTCCTCACTGTGCTGAGCCTCAGGAATGGTCCCTGCCTAGTGGCCTTCCCCATGGGTACCCCTGACATAGAACAATTCATGACAGTAGCCCTTAGGATAGCCTGTGATGGAGCCATTCCTTGCCTCCAATTGCAGTTCAGTAAAGCAGAATACTACAAATTGATTGTGGCTCCGCAATTTCCACAGCATCTCCTCTCAGCAGCTGGCTCTGCTGAGCACCTATTGTCATCCTTTGTACAACCTGCCTTAGACCACCATCAAATGGTGTTAGGACTCCATGTTCAGGAGATTTTGTCACTAAAAGCAGCTGTCACTCATCACTAGGATCAGTTTGCTGCTTACCAGAAGTGTATCCACTCTCTGTTTTCCTTGTATCAGACAATCAGCGCAACTCTATCATCTCTCAAACCCGCTTGGATGATTCCATCAATCAAATGCGCCAGTGCATTCCCAAATACGTCAGGGAGTGTCTACATTAGTTTCACCAGTAAGAACAGCCCTGGCAAACCCAATTAGATTCCACTCTGAATGCCTATATCACCAATTTCAAACAACTTGTGCAGCAGATTAATGTGTTCAGTGCTTACTTCTTTGAGTAACTGCAACAAGTAGTGGAACTTGCTGCTAAAGGCCTTCATGAGATCAGTGAAGGATTTGACCAGGAAAGGGTTGTCACTGCTGCTGCTGCTATTGCCAAGCTCTAGACTCAAGTGAATGAATTATCTTCACCCAAACCAGTTTCTCCACCTTTTCCCCCATCTGAAAATTTGGTGGATAGAGAGCAGAGGCTATGAGATGCCATTTTAGAGCTGCAAGCGTCTACCTGCAGTCAAGGTTGCCCTACTGAAGCACCTCAGCCTGATCCTCAGGTGCTTACTTTGATAACTCAAGTTGCCAAGCTACAGCAAGAACTTGCTGCCCTATACAAAATGTTGGCAACTGCTGCTAGTTCAGTTGGAGTTATTGATGAAGATGGCTATTGCCCTGGTCTGTCAAGAGATCTGGGAATTCAATGTGCTAGAGATTTGATTGCTCTAGCTAATGAGGTGGACCATTTGAAACAAGTTTACTACAAACTTGATAAACTTTGCAAGAAATGTGTGAATTAATTGACTCAGTAAATGACAGGTTTGCCCCCTGCCTCTCAGTGGAGCCTTCCCTTACCTCCCAACTGGCTGAGCTCTCCACAGTAGTAATAACACAGGGCCAACGCCTAGATGTTACTGAGCAACAGACCACATTGTTTAACAATTTGACCACCCACATTTCTGAAACCTTGACTACTCTTGAAGAGAGTTTTTGTCAGCTGTAGGTCAGGCAGTCCCCTCCAAAGCTGAAGCAGAATTCTCCCTGCGCATAAATGTACTTATAGCAACAATAGTGGTCCAAATCCTAAAGCTCATTTTAAGCCTAACTTTAAGCAAGTATTTGAACTCAAAATTATCAACCATTGTAGCTTTCCTAACTATCTATGAAACTGCCATGAGAAGAGCCTCTGATGAGGTTAAAAAAGAACACATTCTAACCTGTTGGCACCTGACCTGCCAAGAGGTGGTAGTGCCAGAGCTGCCCATCATTGAGACTTGGGAAGATATGAAGCAGCTTCTGATTGATGAGTTTGGTGGCAACCTTAGTTTGAAAGTGAAGGAGAACGCCTTCATGCACATCAATTTAAAACCTAAGGAGACTCTAGCTGAATTTGCAGATAGATTTTACATGAAAGGACAACAACTGATAACAAGCAGACAATTGACAGCACATGAAGCTTAAATGGCTTGCGCCCAAGCCCTCAAAGTTAACCAGCTTTTGTGTCTCCACTTTAAGGCTCATAAGGCCATGCTTTCCTCTATGAAGAGCATAAAGACACTGTTTCAGGATATGTGCCTTACCCATTCTGGAGCAGTTGTGAGAAGAGATTTGTGCCGCCTCTAATTCTGGTTTGTCTTTTCACAGCCCTTGCATTCTCAAAATGAACTCACAAAATCCTCCTAGACGTCAAGGTTGCCACAACTGTGGCCAGATAGGTCATCATTCTTGAGTCTGCACCAATCCACGGGTTGAAGGAGCTGATCCAAAGGAGCAGGCGGGAAAAGAACAGTCAACCTAGAGGCAGAGACGCTCTTGGTTGTCAATTCTTCCCAGTCTCTATCAATCCCTCCCTCTATAGCTGACTCTGAGCCTGCTGATAATGAGGCTCCTCATATCATCCTCTTTTTTCACAATATCTATGATGACTCTGACCTGGATGACTCTGATACTGACAACGCTGATGCATATAGGTACTCTGTTCTGGCTGTTTCTGAAACCATTACAGTCTCCTATAAATTACGCTCAGGAAAGACTACAACTACCGCTAAGCCTTTACCTGAAGCCAAAGAGATTGTCTCTTGTCCTAACTCACTCAAGCTAAGATGTCTCCTGTGCTAGTAGAGTCATGCAAAAAAGCCGCTTAGATTGCTGACGCTGTATTCAAGAATGTCTCAGTTTTGCTCCCTCTCCAGACTGTCTAAAAGAATTTTCCAGGATTGAGATGCATGATCAAAAAGTGGGACAAAGAGCTAGCAGAAGTCCAGGACATCCCAGCTGTCCTGCCACCCTTTGGCTATACTACCACTTGTGTGGAAATATCCATTCAAAAGGTGAAAATCAAGGCTGTCTGGACACTGGATCTTCTGTTAACATTGTCTCATTGAAGCTTGTCAAGAAGCTCAAAATTGCCCCCAACCTTAACTATCACCAGTTTTATGGTACTGCTGGGCTATCCATGACTCGCGCTATAGAGGCCTACTCTGCTCTTCCCATGTGGTTTGGCAAGCTACTCTTAGCTGCACCTGCCGCTGTCTTGAAGAATATAAGCTACAATATCCTAGTTGGTACCCAGTTCCTTAGGGAATACAATGGGATCATCAACCTAAAGGATGGCTACCTCTCTATCTTAGGGTACAAAGTCCCTATGATCTTTGAGGAGCCATTCAAAGTTCCCAGGAAACGCCTTAAGACGTGTGCCTTAGAATATCTCACTGGTGTTTTCACTCTAAAATACCGTACCCACTCCTCTAACATGAAGTGTCCGCCTATGGCTTGTCCTGTGTCTGAGGGGATCCCTCTCCTGGCTACTTCTGCTATAAACATTCCCCCTTGCTCTCAAGCCATCCTGGACTCTCAAATATTGTATGAGTTATCTGAGCGCACGTTCCTGGAGTTGTGCTCTCCTCCCTTGCTAGACCACAATGAACCTTACCTCTGCCCAGGAATCCTAGATGTCTCCCATAAAGACCCTGTCCAATTGCTGGTAGCCAACTTAACCTCTCTCCCCATAAATGTGTCTAGGGGGCAGGTTGTTGGTTATGGCAAGTTGTTGAATGCTCCCAATGTTCTGTTGCTTCATCCCTTTGGTATGTTCCAGGACTTTAACTTACCTGAAGACAAGCCCCAAGTCCTATCCTTGTTTACTGCACAAGATTTTCCACAACTATCCCCGGTACAGCAGTAGGGGGTGCTTGATTTGCTAGATTAATTTTTAGATATATTTGCTAAAGATAGCACTGACTATGGTCTAGCCAAAGGCGTCATTCACCAGATTGATACTGGTGATGCTCCCCCCTTCTGTGTTAAACCATATTGCTGCAGTCACATGGAGAACTCTCAGGTGTCTAAAGAGCTCAAACAACTGCTAGGCGCTGGGCTACTGGTTTCTTCCCAAAGTCCTTGGGCTTACCCCTTGCTCATCTTGAAGAAAAAGGATGGAGGCCATTGTATTGTGACAGACTATTGACAATTGAATTCCTTAACTAAGAAGGATTCCTATCCATTGCCACATATTGATGATGCGCTCCACCGCCTTGGAGGATCTAAGTTCTTCTCTGCAATGGATCTAGCATCTGGATACTGGCAGGTTGATTGTTCTCCTGAAGATCAACATAAGGCTACACTCATCACTGCTGAAGGGCTTTTTGAGCCTACCTGTATGCTGCAAGGACTCTGCAATGCCCCAGCTACCTTCCAACAAGCCATGGACTCCATCTTTTATGACTTGAAGATTTCATGTGTTCTAGTATACTTAGATGATATAAAAGTATTCAGCGCTACATTTACAGATCACCTGGCTCATCTCAAAGAAGTGTTCATAAAGATTTGGGAGGCTGGCCTCAAACTGAAACCATCTAAGTGTGCTTTCTTCAAGGAACTTCTTGGGTTCTTGGGCCATGAAGTAACCCAGACTGGGATTTGTCCTATTACTAAGAAAGTTGAGGTCATCAAAAAAATGCTTCCACCTACCAATCTGAAAGAATTAGAAGTCTTTCTAGGCATGATGGGTTACCACAGACAGTTCATCCCTGACTTTGGCAATATGAGCAAACATTATGTTCAGCTGTTACATAATGTCTTTTTAGAATGGACCTCTAGCCAGCAACAAGCCTTTGAGACCCTCAAACAAAAACTCAAAGAGGCTCCCATCCTAGTGTATCCTGACTACAATAAGGAGGTAATCCTATAAACTGATGTTAGAAACCTAGCTATTGGGGCCATCTTGACTCAACTAGATGATAAGGGTGTGGATCACCCTGTAGCTTATACTTCTTGTGTCCTAAACAAGCATGAAAAAACAGCGTCACAGAAAAAGAGTGCCTTGCTGTGTTGCATGCATTCAAACAGTTCTTAAATTATGTGTATGGCACCCATTTCACTGTTGTCACTGACCACGCCTTGCTTAAGTGGTTACAACAGCTTAAAGAGCAAGAATGACAACTAGCTAGATGGGCTCTCTGCCTGGAAGGTTACAACTTCACTGTGCTACATTGTCCCAGGATTCAACACCAGAATACCAATGGATTATCCAGAATGCCCATCTTTGCTCTACATCCTGCTGAAGCTGATCAACTATATGAACTAATTGGATATTCTTCCTCTTGGGAGAACAAGACAGAAGAAGTTTGACTTGCTCTGTCCAAACTATCTGATTACACACTCATTTGTGACAACCAGCTCTTCAAAAAAGTGCAAGACCAATACCTGCCTTATATACAACCTAGCCTTTGCCTTTTGCTAGTGCTCTAAGCTCATAATGAGATGAGACATGGGGGCATTGCCAAGACATATGATTGGCTCCAGAAAAATTACTTCTGCGAAAACATTTGCCTGCTGATTCCAGAAGTCATAGCTAGTTGCCATAATTTTAGCTCCAGCAACCTTGAGCTGCCTCTCACAAGTTTAAGCTAGTTCCCCTGCAGCACACATTTCACACTGTCAGCATTAACACTGTAGGGCCTCTCCCTTGTTACTGCTCTGATTTCCGCTTTATCCTAATTGCTGTTGATTGTTTCAGAAAGTGGGTGAAAGCTCTCCCTACCAAGGACATCACTGCCAAGACAACAGCCGCCTTTCTGCTACAAGACTTGTTCTTCTGCCATGGCTGACCTCAAGTGTTGTTGTCTGACAATGGGACCAACTTCAACGCCAATTTAGTAGCCTCTGTTGGCAAAGCTTTGGGGTCTCACCAGTCTTTCTCTGCCCCCTATAATTCTTCTACCAATGGAGCAGTTGAGCGTGCAAATTTGACACTGGTTTCCTTCATGAGGAAACTCACTTACTCTGATGCCGCAAACTGGGATCTATACTTACCAGCTGCTCTCTTTGCTTACTGTCTTAGAAAACATTGTGTCACCAGGTATTCCCCCTTTATTATGCTGTATGGGCGTGAGGCCACCACTCTGTTGCTCTTGGGGGCCTCCTACTCTCCTTTGATAAGGCTACAAACCCTGATGACCACATTATTAATATAAAGGCTACTGTATACACTTCTGCGTATAAGACCAAGGTGCTTGAGCTCTCTCCTGATAATGCTGGACGTTCTCCTCTTCCCAAGTTCAATATTAGAGACCACATTCTCTACTATCAGTACAGGGTAAGAGGACACACTCAAAAGCTAAATACGTGTGGATTGGACCTCTGGAAGTAAACTTCAAATGAGGGTCAGAGTACACTATGAAACTCCTCTCCAGCGGTTGTCTGTTTTCCCAAGTGCATGCCAAGTTCCCCCGCAAGTACTACCCCCTAAGGCCAATCTAGAGGGGGGCAATGTTGTGAATGTTGCCATTCACCATGTTTCAATTTTGCCTTTGATGGGTTATTTCAAGGATAAATCTCTATTCTTTGCTTTTGCCCCTCAAAATGAGTCTGTATCTAAACTGGGAAATACAATTGTTTGGCTCCTGATTCTGCGCAACTCACTTGCCCCACTCATGCTTGTGGCAAGTGATCATACTGTCCATGTACTGTTTTGTGGTGAATTTACACAGTATATATTCCCAATTTTTATACCCAATAAAATTTAAGTTCTATTCACATTTTTATCTTTGTGTCTCCCAGTACTTTGGTGCCTCTCTAGCCAAATCTAGTAGATATTATTCAATCAGGGCCACAAGGTAATTGCATAGCCTTCCCTGTCATTCTAAACAAGACTTAGTACAAATCTAATCCTAAGTTTAGGATTCCCTGTTGTGTGTCTGTGCCGCGCCTCAGAACACGGCACTGAGTATTGTCTAGTTTTCTACCAATACCAAAGAAAATTTGCAAAAATGGATGGAATAGACAGTAATCAAAATTTTTACCACTCATGTCTCAGAGAAAAATAGACTCAAGAAGCTTGAAAATGCCTATTTGAATTAGAAGGCAGCTTTATGCCACCTGGGTAAACACCAGGTCAGATGAAGAACTTAATACTAGGATGATTTAAAATATAGCTTGAAGGCCACTTCAAACTTATTGAAATCCTGCAAGACATTGTATAGTAACTAAATGATCAAGCTCAGAAAGGTCTTGTAACCTCATAATCAGAAAATATGAAAAGATTTACCATAATATCACTAATATAATAAAAACAATGGGTTTATTAAAGCAGTATTAACCATAAAAATTGTTGTGAATAGTGAAATTCAGAATTTATCAATTTTGTCTTCAGATTTTTAGGTATCATGTACAGGTATATCTGGTTTCACTTTTTTGAAACATCTACAATTAATCCCTCTCAGGAAAACAATTCTCCAAGAATTTTCCCAACTAAATAATAATTGGTGACAATCATGCCATACTATCAATTTTTATGAAGACCAAGCATCTTGAATCATAAGAGGAATACTAATTTGACATGCCTTATGACTACCTTGACATATATGAACAGTGCTTTTCTCCCCATGATACTGTATAATATTTTTTCCATATAAGATAAAGTATCAATTTCTTTTTAATTCCCCCTTTATCTCATTTTATGTACTCACAAGAAGTATATACACAGCACTTTCAACTTTGGAAATCCCACCTTTGTCATCATTTCATTTTCCTCATTTAAAAAAGAAAAACAACAATCACATATTGAACACTGGGATGCAAAACATGCAACCTGCTTTTCCAAAGGACCAGACACCTGCCTGCTTGTTGTTTTTGCAGCTCCAGTCTGAAGGCTGTCATATCAAGATTCTGCTAACAGTGATAGTTTCAAAGAACAATCAAAATTAAAACCAATATTTTATCACATGATTCCCACACTTACACTGATGTAGTAGCCTGCCCTACTGGGGCATTGGTTAATCACTCTTAAGAAATCATCAATGATAAGCACTCAGAGTTGAACTTATACCAGTCATCAGCACCTGTTCCACCAGCTAGTCTGGCCTTTAAAATGGGGATAAATAGCATAAAAATCATGATATTTATTCTCCTAAAATAACTAATAATCATTTTCCTGGGCCTGAAACCACTCCATCACCCATATTCCTAACATCATACTTCCCTATTCAAAGATTTATGTCCAAAAAGTGAAGCCTTTCAGAAGGGTATCTTTACCCTGAAAATTGAGCACCAGGCTTTATTGGGCAACCACCAGAATTAACTCATTCTGCAAGTTGACTTACTAATTGTCAACAATTTGTCAACATTCAGTAAGTTGACATTATTTTGATATTTATCCGCCGGAATCAGGCATTTCCAAAACTAAGCTAATTTTTCATAGTGAATTATTAAGTCAGAATTGCAAAATTAAAAAGGAACAGACATAATGTCAACACCATTTAAACAAAAGCTTAATTTTAAGCCAAAAAACTAATATAATTTACTATAAAAATGTAAGTTTCTTTCTACTTTTACATTAAGGTCAACTACAGTAAGTAATATCTGGATGTCAACCCCAAATAAGAATCCATAAATTTCTTAATAAAATACACAATATTATAAAAATAACTACTTTTTATATTTTATACTACTGTTTTTATTAAATAAATGATAAGATAAGCATTGAACAAAGACATATGCCAATTTTCAGAGCATTTTTTTGTATTATTTAGATATTTACTGTTATTTTAAATTCACTGGATAAACTATAGCTTATTTCTGGAAGTCCACTTAAGCCAACAAACATATGTTAAAACTATAATTTATATTTGTAATTATAATGTTGACTTTGTGTCAAATTGACACGTCATCTAAATTGCAACAAAGGGGTTTGGCTAAGCAAACAAAGTGACATAATTTAAGCAAGATTTAATAGGAGAGTTGCTATAAAAGAACGCTGACTGCCTGAATGTTGACACCTTCACTTATTTATTAGTAAAACACTGCCGCTTAACAAAAAGCACACATACAATGGTATGGTAATTCAGGTCAAAGTACCCAGGGCTGTACTTAAGACTTCCCTCTACAATCCCTATTATTTAGATTTCATAAGTTACATATGCAACTCTTTAATTTTTTCAAATTTAAAAATAATCAATTTTGGCCTTAAAAAACCAACTCCAGAAAATATTAACCAAGCTTTATAAGTGATTTACATAGTGGTTTTCCACTTTAATGCTGACTGTCAGTATGTCGACGTCAAAATTAAAGCATTTTTTATGCCGACAAACTAAATTAAATATTTTTTACTACTGTGACTACCAGAATGTCAACTTTTTATTTAAAAATGGGGTTTCTATTTTTTAATAATAAACTATCTCTAAAATTACTTTCTATACTTCTATAAACTATTTAATTAAAAATAAAATTTAAAGCAAGTGATTATTATTTAATTTTATTCATGTCTCACATGATTATTCTTACTTTATGAACAATACTCTAATTATTGTAGGACAAATCTTCCAAGAAGCCACAAAATAACCCCAAGTCAACCAAGAAAGTACCCAAAGCCTCTGGAAAGGCCCAAAGTCCCTACCCCAACAAAAAACCAGCCAAAGAGCCCTCAACAAAACAGAAGACAAAGGAGAAGACCCCAGACCCTGAAAGCAAAGAGCCCTCCCCTGCCCCCTCTTCTTCTCCAAGCTGGTACCAATCAGATGAAGATGAGGTTCCACTAAAAAAGCAATGAATAAAGAAGATAACCAAGAGTCCAGAACCCCAGCCAAGCCCAGATGAATCAAGCTCAAAGGAAGCAAGTCACAAGGAATCAAGCTTATCCCAGACCAGAAAGTGCAAGAATCCAACTCCAGATAATTCCTCTCCACCACCCAACAAATCTGCACCTCCATCCTCCTCATCAAGTATCAATAAAGAAGATCCTTATGATTACCTGTCTGACTATCATCAAGCACCAATTGGCCCATGGGATCCCCTAAAGGTTCACAATATATGTAACATCAAAGGAGAGTTTAAGCTCCTAAAGAAGTTCCCTTGGGTTTTCCCTCTAATGTCTGTCAAAGGAGGTGCAAGTTTAGTCTGTGATGGCTATGTTTTCAATTGCAACAATCAGAAGAGAGCAGGAAGAAGCAAGAATTATGTTTTGAAAATAGAAGCTGTGCTACCAGAATCAATACAGAAGGATGGGATAAAGTCACTAGTGAAAAAGGAGAGCACACATGCAATGCTCTAATAAATCTTATTGAAAAGCTTCTAAAGTGGTACCTCTACCAAATGGTCCCAGTCTCCAAATATGTTAAGGCTTCTGATCTGGCAGTTAAGGCCACCATACACCTAAGTAATGAGAACCTGAAGCTCATCCCTGACCGCAACCAGTTGGTGAAGTACATATGTGACAAAATGCCGTGACCTAGTCCCCCATAAGAAATCAGCCATGGTTCAAGGAGAGTTAGTCTTGACAGAGGAGTTAAAGATGTTCAATGGTGATGAGGTATTTCTTTTTACATGATGATGGTCCTACAGCAGAGGCAAGAATTATATTCTATGCTACACAACAGAACCTGGAGCAGTTGAGTGATTCAGAGACCTGGTTATGTGATGGTACCTTTTCAGTATGCTCCCACCTTTTTTACCAACTATGGGTTGTACATTCCCTTATTGAAGGCAAGGTGCTCCCATTTGCCTACTTTCTGCTTCCTGGGGAAACAGAAGAGATCTACACAAGAGCCTTTAAAATCCTTCAGGAGGGCATCAAAGCCCTACCCAGTAATAGAAAGAGTCCCCCTGGCCATAACACTAGAGCCAATCCAGATGATGATGAAAAGGATGAAGCCACCCTTGCTGCAGAAAAAGAAGCTCAAGATAAAGCACTTGGCCCCTCAACTATAATCATGGACTATGAAACTGCCCAGTATAACGCTTTTGTAAATACCCTTGATGGAGAGGTCCAGGGGTGTTTTTTCTATTATCAACAGGCTGTCAACAGGCAACTAAAGGGTCTACCTGAGCTCAGAAAGCTCCATTGCCTAGATACATCAGGAAAGTGCAAGTTCTTAATTAAGCAGTTTGTAGCACTAGCCTTTGTAAAGCCAGAGCATGCTGGACAAGCCTTTGAGCTCCTATGCCAGAATCCATATGCCAAGAAACATGAGGATGCCTTCTAATCTTTCATTGAATATTATGAACCACAGTGGATTGGACGTAAGGTCACTAAGCGCTGGAGCAAGCCCAGAGCCAAAGCCAACTGGAACTGCTACCAGGCAGTTTCTAAGGATGAGATGAAAACTACTTCATTTTTTGAGGGCTGGCATAAGCATATCAAGTCCTCCTTTGGAATCAAGCCCAGATACAACACCTTTTACGAGCACCTCAAAGTCCAACAGGGGAAGACTGCTGCATCCATCAGAGATATTGAGAACTGCCCATCTAAGAAGAAGAGAATCAACAAAGAGAAACAGTATCAAGAGAAGATCAAGGACGTTGTCAAGGCCAAATATAAGCTTTCAAAGATTGGATAATACATCAAAAAGATTGCCACAGTTCTTAATGGCAACCAGGTTATTACAGTCTAGCTTTTCATTAAATTTATTGAGTATTGCGTAATTTTTTAAATAGTTCTTATACATTAAGTATAATATTTTTAAATAAATAGTTATTCTAAATAACTCATTAATAATTTATGGTACTGTTTTTATAAAATCATTGATTTTCTATTGATAATTTGATGCTTTAGACTGTATTGCATGGCCTATATTAGTATTTTACTAGTAAATTATATGTTTTTTGTAGTTTTCAATATAGAAAAAAACGTTATATTCCTGTTTCTGATTGCTATATTTTGCTATAATACGTGAAATTTTATGTAGTACCTTTTTGTATATTGATTTTTTTGTTTTTATAAGTGGAAAAAATTTATTATAGTAAAAATAGCTAATTTTATAGTAAAATAAAATAAAATAAAAGTGTATTTTTATGAATTTTTTAATATTCATGTATAATTTTTTATGGACTTTTTAAAATCTATGTTGTCACATTACCCTAATAAGTTTCTTGAAGCTTAATTTTCATTAAGTAAAATGTTCAGGAAACAGGTTTCTACTTATTAAAAAAGTGTCAACATTTAGTAGTCTGCATGAGTTAAAACTTAATTCTGACTTTTCAATGCTGTCAACATTAAAGTATTTTTAATTCTGATTATCAACATATAGTAAGTTGACTTGCAGAATGAGTTAATTCTGGTGGTTGCCCTTTATTGCCATCCTGATAATAAAGTTGTGATAAAATTTTGATCCAAAAAGACATGAATTTATCTTATTCTAGTTTTCTGCCATTTTTAATCAGCACCTACAGGCTCTCCTTTTCCTTCAACCCACCCACTGACCTTCCTATAAACCAACAACCCAAATTATACCCCCTCACCTGGTTTACCCTTTAGATCAATAAGTTTCACTGAATATTCACAAAATTCTGCCTAAAAAGATTTTGCCTTAGAGAATATCCTTCTATCAGATACATTTGACCATATTATAGAATTAAGCAGAGTAAATCAAGAAGACATTTGATACCTGTAACAAGTAAAAGTTCACTTCTAATATTAAAACAGGATACAGAACAAGGATCAAACTCTGGTTTTTATTTTCTGAAGCCCACCAGTTCAGAAGGCCAAGAACATGGCTTCCTGCATCTCATCAAGAGCAAACCTGAAAGTAAATTCAATGCAACCTGCCAGGACCAAAATCCTTGCCAACACCACAGGAATTTGCAATCAACCTGCTAGTGTCTGACATTAGAAGTTTATCTGAAGTGGCAACCTGCAACACTGTCAGGTTGGGTGGTGAAATTAGCAACATCACCAATGAAAAATCCCCAAACCTTTCCCAGGCCCAAGAAATGACATTTGCCCTGAAACCCGCCCAACACCAGTAGCCAAATTGATGAACAGAGAGTTTAGAAGTCAATTTTGCAGTGACAACTAATGACAACCCGCCTACATATGATAACAGAAGCTTTTATAAAGTGCTAACACATAACACTGACAGGTTGGGTGGCAAAATTAGCAATTCTGCCAATGAGAAATGCCTCAAACCTGCCCAAGACCCAGGAAATAGCTCTGGCCCTGAAAAACCACCCAGCATCAACAACCAAGTTGATGAACAGAAATTTTCAGGATTTTATTCTAAAGTGATAGCTAATGGAAACACAACTGCGCCTGAGGTCACCATGTCAGCCCTAGAATCCCAATGCCAGCCTGCCTGAGCCCAATAAACCCAAACTAATGATGGGGCCTGGCATAGTGGTATAAATACCCACCAGGCCAAGATCAAACCCCATCATCATCTTGAGTAATAATGCTGTTATGAACCTTTGGTTCAACCAAATCCTTTATTATATTATACTTGTTTTCTTTCACCTCTGTACAGAACCTACAGACCCCAATGCCCCTGCCATCACACCAGCAGAACCTGCAGACCCCAAACCTGTAACATTTTGTCCTCCTGGTGCTCTGTTTGGTCTAATACCTTTGTTGCAGATCCTGAATGAATTAGACAAAGGAACATCCAATTAGAGATTAACACAATGAAAAAATCATGCAATTGTGCAATTGCCCTATTGCAACATGAATTTACACAGGTTACATTCATTTTAAAAGCATAAAAACAGGTATTCAAAGTGTATTTGGATTGTGCATTGAGCGTGGGCTTTACTTTCAAGGTCAATAATCAGATGACGTAATAAGCGCCACTTGCCTTCATTAGTCAAGACACATGAAAATAGGTTGTTCTTTGCGCAACTCTTTCTGGTGTGCCATTCCCCTCTCTCCTTTTGGAAAGTCCTTTTGTCAGTGTCTCCTTTCCTCTGGTGGCAATTCCACCACCCCATGATATATTAACACATCACTATCAAATAAAATACCAGTTTTGTCTTTATATCTTTTATTCTTCTGTCTGCACTAAGACTGTCACTATACCAGCCAAAGGTATAGTATTAAGAGTGAGGATTACTGAATAAATATTTGTAGAATTAAGCAACAACTGCCACATTTTACAGCACATTTCATCAAATATCCTGTGAACCTGGCCTATTAAAAAATCACCTTAGAGAAAATCCTCCTTGCTGAACCCCTGACAAGGTACCAAAAACCCAAAGCTTTTGGAAGAGAAGACTACTGGTATACAGTTGTTGCAGCTCCTAGATGGATAAGGCAATATGTTGTACATATGGATGAAAAACAACTTAACAATCAAACAGTCATGAAATTGTTTTTTGCTTTTGAATTTCCTCCATTGTTATCAACTTAACTAAAGGTCTAAATACAGTAACAGGTAGCTGCACTAATTGTGCACATGCTTCAATAAAGAGAATTCAAAATTTGACACCACTTGGTAGCATAAATTTCTATTTCCCTTAAATGTACAGTTTTGTAAAAATTGGTTGTTCTGTTGGCCTTTAATCCTTATGCCAACTCTCTGGCCCAAGAATACTCTATCCCACTCCTATTCTAGCCAGCCATTACCCATCTTCTTCCCTATATAACCTCAATATTTACAGCTAAATAAAGTTAGTTTTGTCATATTGTATTCATTTTTTCTGTCCTTTATTGGTTGTCACTTACCATACACAGGTAGAGCATTGAGAAATAGGATCTTTGGCTAACTATCAGTAGAATCACTACCCCCTTGACTGCAATTATACAACAACAGTACAGCCCTGCCTCTTTAGGGATAAATATAACCACCAATCTGCGTATTTGATCTCTATGACGTCTCCAATCACCCCACAGCCCAAACACCTGTAAGATCTCAGAGTTTCTAATGAGACCACATTCACTCAACTCTTTGGTGTAATGTATATTACACTGAGAGTATTAGTGGACTCCATGGTCCCCCTAGTAGCTCTTGGTCCTTTCCAGACCAGTCCCTCTCCTACATTGTCAAGTTAGTGCCAATATTGTGATGATTGCTCCCTACTGGCCCAGCAGTTCCACTGCTGGTGTCTTTTACCACCCCATCCCCTTTCTGGATCCCTAACAATACCCCTTTCTACCAAGGCTATTAAGAGAAATTTACAGTAGTTTTTAAACCTGTTGAGATAAACAAAAATAAATCAGTTTAAAAAATTGAAAATCAAGAAATTTATTTTAAATTACAATAGATTTGGATCCACTTTGATTTTTCTTTTAGACTGAGTTGTTTTTGTTTATCTCAAAAGGTTTAAAAATTAATTTACAGCTATCTACCCACCTATCTTGTACATATGACTCTGCTGCTCACTCCAAATACCACCCATAAGGCTCTAATTCCACCAATAAAACCACTTTCACTCAGTTTTTAGGGTATTATAAATTACTCTCACTAGTTTATTAGACTCAATGATCTGTCACTGGCCCTTGATTCTTGTTAGGACATTACCTATCTTATATTATCAAGTTTTCATTAATATTATAATGGGCCCTACCCTCTGGCCTGCTGGCCCAGCCCTCACCCACATCTGCTGGCCCATTCCATAGGATTTGATACCCTGGCACACTTGCCCAAAAGAATAATGTGGCAATCCATATTAAATGTAGTTTTGCAGGTAATGGAATATGCTGGACACAATAAAGAGAGTTTTAAGCCTAGAGAGGTAATGAGTTTTATATATCTAGTTTACACTTTATACCTTGGGATGTCAGTAGGGTAGCACTTTATTGGTACCTGTAAAGGGTAAAGAGAGTACCCAGGGATAGGTGTGCTAAGATAGCATAAACATCCTTAGATCAACTGGGGTGATAATACAGCTGGGTCCCCTTGAAAGGGGGATAATGAGTCAGCATTGCCCTTTCAGAAGGCCAACTGGGAGGATAATAAAGTTGGTGGCCCCTGGGATTATGAAGTGTTGAAGAAGCACTAAAGTGCTGTTATAGCTGGGGGGAGATCTCAGCCAGGTCACTCTTGCCCCTAATAAAAGGATTTAATAGTTTATCTGCCTATATCTTCTGGATGATTTTAATTTTGAGCCTTTCTATCACTGTAGAAAGATAGGGTGACTGGGATAACCTGAGAGGTGGCTAACCAGAGAAACAGATGCTGAACCCAAGGGATCAGAGTAATGTCCAGGAATTGCAGTTGATTACTTTGAAAAATTCAAAGATAACCACTTGAGGACCAAATAGGAGAAGAAAGTATCAGGAAGAGAGTGAATGATTGCCTCTGAAAAGCTTGGTGAAAAACACCTATGATGGCTACAATAGAGGGATAATATCCCAGGTGAAAGACATTTGTAGTGACTAGTAGAGAGAGAAGTTAAAATGGAAGCCATTGTATAAAACTAGAAGAGAGAAGGTGTAGAAAGAAAATGTATGAGTAAGAGGAAAGAAAAATATTAAGAAGGGAAAATCTAAAGAATAAAGTGAAAACAAGAGGTAAAAAATTAAAAAAAGGAGTAAATACTGTAAATTCAGAACCTAAACGTAAAAATGTGGGATTGTCAAATCCTTGGTCCAAATTTCAAATCACTTTTGCAGGATAGCCTCTTTTTAATTAAATTGATTTTTTTGAGTATTTATTTGAACTTTTAAAAATGTGGGAACTCATAGACACTTTGCAAAGTTTAAGTCAAACTGCATATTTCCAATGGACAAAATGAATTAACTGGAATCAGATTTGAGATGTTCAAATCCACCAACCATTTCCATTAAGTTTACTATGTTTTTTAGAATTGCGGGATTGTCAAATCCAAGTACCAAATTTCAAATCACTTTTGAATGCCACTAGTAAACTCAAATAATAATTGCGGGAACTGGAATCTAAATTGAATGTAAAGAAACTAGGACAAATCAACCCAAATCAAGAAGCTCCACTCTGGATAAAATCAAATGAAAAATGCAATCTAAACACCCATGTTTAGACATGAAATTAAGTGAAATGAAAAATTATCTAAACTGGAAATGATGCAATATTCTGCACTTTAAATCACTAATATAGCAACCATAAAACCATATAATGATTTATGAGCTACTCTCCTGATGATGCAGAAATTTTTTAAAAGTTTTTTGGCCCCCGGCGTAGCCAAGGGCCAAACAAACTTAGAAAAGATTTCAAGGAAGAAAGGAGAGGGAAATATAAACCATTAGTTTACTAACTATGTATTCATGTATTGCTACTAAGAATACTTAATTACAGTAGATTTTAAAAAACGCTAATAATAAAGTAGAATTATATATTACAATCTATCTTATCACATTATCAGCACACCAAAGGAAAGACAATGTGATAAGATAGATTGTAATATATAATTCTACTTTATTATTAGCGTCTTCTGAAATCTACTGTAATCAAGCATCTAAATTTTTGCCGTCCTAAAATGGAATAGGGTGATTTTTGAGAATGCCTATGATTCCTAAAAGAATTAGCACAAATCCACTCTATATCCTTTAGCATTCTTTTTGAGACACCAATAAATTATATTTATTTCACATTCCTTGCAATTATGATTTGAAACTTGGTTCTTGGATTTGACAATCCCGCAATTTCAGATTTGTTAATTTTTACATGATGTCCATTATTCAATTGAAATACAGGAAATCTCAAATTGTACATAAGAATCCTGCATTTCTGATTCATGTATCCCGCATTTGTTTGCTGAGTTTTGTCTTTTGCTAGTTGAGTTATCTGCTCAAGAGATTTGAAATTTGCCAATTTAAATAAACCAAAAAAATCAAAATAAATGGTTGATTTTATTAAATATTTTATTTTTCACTCAGCTGAGTTGCCCACAAAAGTGATTCAAAATTTGGACCAAGGATTTGAAAATCCCAAATTTTACGTTCAGGTTTTGAATTTACAGTAAAGAGATAAATAGTAGAATTAAAAAGGAGAAAAGAGGAATAAAATAAATAAATTAATAAAAACCAAAGTGATTTTATTTATTTTTAAGAGGGGGAAATCAAGCAGAAGAGGTTGGAAGGGAACAGAGAAATTCTGAAGATGGGAGCAAAGCGTTTTGCTGTTCAACATAATGCAGAGCAAAAACAGAGTGACAGTTGGCTTTAGATTTTTTCCTAGGATTGATACTAATAAAGGAAATAACAGAGAATAATTGAAGAAAACACAAGAAAACAGGTTTCTTATGTTTTACATAAGGAATGTGAGAAAATCAAGATAGAGAAACATAAAAGAAAACAGGGAAATATTTTGAAACACAAGCTTAAATTGTCAGCATTTTGCTGTGCATTGATTGTGTCCTAGTAAAGAAAAAGGCAAAATCAAGCTTCTTCAGATGCTTCAAGATAATGAAGACCTTTTATTGGCTGCAGGTCAAGGCTTATTTTACCAAAGTTTCTCATTGGTGAAATAGAGGGAAAAGCTTAATAAATAATGGGGACTGAACAGGAAAAGTCCCCTGTGATTGGCTAGAGTAAAACTCAAAGTATAATTAATTATAGAAGTAAAGAAATCTAATCATTTAAGAATTGAATAGAAAAACAGCCTAAAAGAAAATCTGACTGAAATAAGGAGCTATATAAGGGGTGATTAAGTGGACCAAGGATAAAAGAGAAAGGATCTATAGAGGAGTAAAGTCAGAGCAGATGCAAGGCCAAGAGCAAAGACATGACCAAGGAGGAAATGACCAAGCCTAAGACCAGCTATAAATCAGAAGGTTTCTAAGGGGATATTCCTTCTGTTTTAATAAAAGCTAGTCTTGACTCCTAAAAAACATTACCTTTTCCAATTCCCTCATGCATAATACACCTTGAATTTACTAACCTAACACAGGATGTAATGTCTTAGGCGTTGGGGCAGGTTATTATAAGCTAGAGCCTGTAAACCAAGGATAATAATGTTGATTAAATAGAGGAAAGTAGGCAAAGTCTGTAATAAAAGCTGAACTAAAAATCCTAGTAGCTTATAAGAGGTAAAATATGGGCTGAGGCAATTAATTAATCCTAAGAAAATAAGCCAAGTCCAGCTTTAAAGACTGAGGACTGTGTCAAAAACTCTATCTCTACATCAGAGCATTGCTCACCACTAGCTGTTAGATTGAAGCCATCTACTATAAGGGCTTGAATGCCCCTAAAAAGATTGCCTAGCTGAAGATAAAAATAATCAAAGGGAATCATAAATGATAAATAAAGTGTCACAGTAGTGTCATTTTTTCCTGGAATAGATTACCCAAAGAAAAAGAATGGGAACAGGAAAGCGGCAAAACCCTTGAAAATATTAGATGATTTAAATCTAGTCATTGACAAAAAATGGGTTAAAGCTGCCCCTGTTAATGGTGAAGAAATTAACCTGCATCTCCCTGAATTTTGTCTGAATAATTACGTGTTGAAGATTAAGAGATATCACTACCCAGTGGCGCTTTGCAGTCAACTGGCTGGTTGCCCAAAAATGTCAATTTATGACGTCATAAATGCTTTGGCAGAAGTCCACAACCAAGAGGTGAAAATATTTCCAGCCAACCAATCAGTCCAAGTTTGCCTCCCCCAGTTGAGTTATAGTTCCCCCCATTTCCCCTCTGAAAACTTGTTTTCAGATAGGTTTACCTACTCTCAATAAAGACATTCCCCAATTCTATGAAAGCTACCCTGGGGTCAAAAATACCCCCTTCTCAGGCCATGGCTGCTACCATCTTAGCATTGTTGAGAAAAGTCTCCACACAGGATCAGCAGGTTTTGTACCCCTTATCTCAAAACCATTTTTTTTTTTGGTGGTCCATTTACATCTCCTGTTTTCTGTGTTGTTAATCATCTTTGTTTCTTGTTTTGTACCTTTACTTTGTAGATTAGTAGATTTAAAGCTTCAGTGCAGATCTTTGTTTTTGGTTCTGATTTTAGCCTGGGTAATTTATCCCCATAACATTTATTTGAGCTTAGACCTTATTTATACAACTTTAACATAAGATTAAAAATAAAAGAAAAATAAACACAAGCCACAAAACCTAACAAGTACCTTTTTGTGAGAGAGGGGGGCTAAACTTAATAAGTTTGGCTCCCATCCTGGAAAGACAAACCACCAGAATGTTGTCCAGTGAATCACTGGGACAGCCGCTCTAAGAGGGGACCAGAGGGAAGAAACCAAGGACAGTTGAAGGAAGTAGGAGTTTAATCCCATCAACAAAAGACCAGTGACCAACCAAGGGGCACAAGAGGAAGCAAGAGGCAGGACCTCAGTCTCCAGCAGGGGGACAGAATCAGTATCACCCTGCAGTAGAGAAGGAGAGGGAGGAGACCCCTTGGTGCTGAGAGTGGGTAAGATGTACTCAGCAGAGTACAAATCCAAGTCATCACAAGTCATACTCTTGACTATAGCCTCCCTGGAAGTAAGGAGATCACTTGGGAAAAGCAAAAGGCTAGAGGGATCATCACTCACAAGGTAGCTGAAGAGAGGAGTTGGTCCCAAAGATCTGGGGAGGATGTCCAAAGAAGCAACAGAAATAGGGCCAGAGAAAATGCCACAAACTTGAGAGCAGGAAGTATCATTTTTAGAGCCTCTGGAAAATTTAGAGTCAGAAAAAGTATTTTTTAGGCCTCAAAGGGATAAATTCAGGTGCAACTAGTGTAGTTGCAAGCAACTTGGTAAAAAAATAGACAAAAGCTCAGAGAGGCCTTGGAAGTGGTCTCAGATGACTTGGGTGGCAAAATTAAAGAGATCAGGTTTGAAAATCAATCAAAACAAAGAAAACTTTGATTTAAAGTAAGTTTTATATTTGATTTTAACTTGATTTTCAGATTCAAACTGTCTTTTCAAATTTAAGTGTTCAAAAAAACTACTATACACTAATGTGTCTATTAAGGTGTGACTGTACAACAGTCACTGTTAAGTATTTAGCCAAATAAATACTCCAAAATATAAAGTTGCTCTGTTTTTGCTATTTGTTTTATGTAGATAGGTTTGGCTGGAATTCTTCAGATAAAGATTCCTGAAAACTTAGTATCTATATTCAATAAAAGAACAGAATGTAGTTGTGTTAGTTAGGCCATACTAACCAACAAAACTAAGGCAAGATTGACCAAATCAATCTTGGAGACTAGGCATCTCAAAAACAATTTAATTAACCAGGAAGATTAATTAATAAACACATGTGAATATAAATAATGAGGATTTAATTATGTTGGTTAATTGCCTTGACTGTTTAAAGAAGTTTGGTTAAGGTTAATCAAAATTAAACTCCCAAATTTTGGGTTAAAAGCGCCATTTTGGTAAATTCATTAGGTTAGAAGCACCGCCTAATTGATTTGAGAAGCACCAAGGTGCCGCCTAAAAAAAATTGCTGGGCGCCACAGTGGCGCCTGGTTCAAGTTTCAAAGTATTTTAATGGGTTTTAAGGCAAAAAACCATTAAATGCAAAGATAACTAAATAAAGGCAATGATGTCTAGGGATTTAAGTTTGATCAGCTGGTTGCCAGTTGGAACATTGATAGCTGAGTTTTGGAATGTGTATATTCCACAGGGTTTTGGCGCCAGGAGCTAAGGAAGCTCCATGCCAAATTGGTACATTGGGATGAATGGAGTCATGTGACTTATTCCCATTGTAGGATGGTTCTCATAGGCTGAGAATTACAGGGGATCTTTTAGGTAAAGATCTAGGTTTGGATGACTCAAATGTCATAGACTACGTGATATGAATCATAGGTTGATTCAGAAACCGGAGGGGTTTTCAGCCAAATATGCCCTGAATGGTATATAAGCAAAAACAGCTAAATTTTAATAAAGAGATATTGTTGATTTTGCCGCTTTCTCCTCAAACTACTTTTTTTATCATGTCTTATTTACTATCATTTGAAAGAGTAAAATTTGGGGTGGTTTGTGTAGAAACTGCTGCTGCTAGGAAGGAAGTTCCTACCAGTTCACTCAAGGAGGCTTGGGAGAGTTTGGAGGTCTCTAAGGTAGCACCTGAGGAATCTTTGATAGAAGTGAAGGTGGCTTTTGAAGAACTATATCCCAACTATTTTGCCAAAGAAGGAACCCCTGCACAAGGAAATTGAGTTTATGCATGGGACTCCTGGAACTTGCTGTTAGGGTTTGATGAAATTTTACAAGTGAAGGACAGAGCCAATCATGAAATTAAGGCGTTAAGAAATAGGGAGGAAAAGAGTGTCAAAATTATGGCTTGTTGGCAAGATGACAATAAAGTGTTGTCTCAAAAAATTGCCTCCCTGGAGATCAAGCTCCTTGAAGCTTTGTCACAGGAAGGTAACAGTAATAAGAGTCAAGGGCAAGATAACGGCAATTTTGACTGATTGGACCTGGATCTGTCACATAAGGGTTTCAGAAGAACCAGCAGGCTTAAACCAGGTCAACTACAGGTAATGACAATTAAGAAAAAGACTAAACCTTTTAAAATTAATAAGAGAACTCCAAAGGACAGAGTTTGTGTCTCAATAAATTTAAAACAGTGAGCAACAGACTCAAAATTTAATACAATGAGAGATTCAACAAGCAGGGGACTGAAAGTCCCCTTGCTTTGTGAAAAGGAGAGAGGGTTGCAATAATGAGATCACATGATCACCTGGCATGAATTCAATTGGCTAGAAAAGAAAATTTGCTGACTCAAGCCAGGGGGGTTGGCAGGTTTCATGCTAATTTCCAGAGTATCATGTGATTGGATGGAGTTTTCTCCAAACAACTGTGAATCATTTAAATTTATGGCTGTTGATATGGTGTCCCTTGATTGATTGCTTCTAATACTCTTCAATAACAGATGATATCAGGACAGCAAATAGTCCAAATTCATCAGGGGTTCTTCCAAGGGAGGAGCGGTGAAGGCTGGATCATCCACAGGGTATGCCAATACAAATCTTTCATCAATAGTGTGGGCTAAATCTTTGAGCAAGGTTGAGTGGTTTAGCTGAGATTTGAGTGGATTTCTTTGTACAAAGGGGGGGAAACATTCCTATTCAAGGCCAAAGGGGGTAGTGAATTTACAATTTTGGGGTGCAAGTCAAACAATCTGAACTTATTGTTGAGATTGGAAAACCAAGCCTTTTTATTGTGCTTGGTAGTGAGGTGCAAATTGAAGTCAGAAAAGATTAACTAAAGCTGGTTAGAAACCATAAGTAAAGGGACAAGGCTTCAAAAATCAGATGCAACCATAGTTAACTTAGAAAAGCTAAGTCTACATAAAGGGAACCGTAAGGAGGGAAAAGAAAGGTTATGGTGTTGCTTCTGGCGTCATAGGAAAGCAAAGGCAGGAAAACTCCAGTCCAAAGCTTGTGTGTGTAATCAGAAAACAAAGCAAAAAATAAAGAGTTTGGAATTGAAGATAACTAACTTGTGCGTATAGATACTGGGTTCAAACCCTGTAGTGAAGTAAGGTGAGCCCAAAAAAGAAGAAACTAATTAATTGTTTAGCTTAAACTTAAGGTAGGAAGCACATAATAAGGAAAATAAAATATGTTGATGGATGTAGTTGCCAGTATTTGGGAGTCTCTGGGAAAGAACCAAATGAAAGAAAGAGAGAGATGATAGCAGCGTAAAGAGTATTCCTGACACAGGAGAGGAGGATATCTACAGGCATTGCTGCAGGAAGTTTACCAGAAGCTAAACTCCTGAGGAGAAATATGACAGACTGACTAAAAGCTCAATTTGACAGCTTGAGGCAAGAAATTCCTGGGGAGTGAGTTAAACAGTCTATTCCAGGAATTATATCAACCCAAGGAAGAAAGCACACCAGCTGAGGTCATAGTCCACAAAGCCAACACCAGAATGGGCATAGGGAAAGTGTTTGAAGAATTCTTAATCCTACAAGCCAATTAATATACCTTAACCCTGGAACATAATCACTTGAAGAATAATGCTCCCTCCCAGTTGGCACCTGGCGTTGAACCAGGACATGTTTTGGTGTCTGATGAGCAGGAGCCCCACAGATATAGTGTGGAATTTTTAGTGGAATCACAGTTAGTTGAATGTTCTTATTATATGAGGCATTATTATTGGGAAATGTGTTTCACACCATACAAGTAACTAATTAGCTGTGATCTATCAGATGATAGGCTTGGCTTGGCATATTCCAAATTTGGGCCTTAGATAGGTTGATTCAAGTCATGAGATTTCTTTCTGATACAAAACCTTGTTGGGAGTTTACCCTGAAGTTTTGACAATAACCTACCCATTTTACCACTGGGCATATATAATTCTTGGAATTATATCATTCAAGAAAATTAAAGATTCAGAAGGGGTTGATATTTTTATTGAAATGAGATGAATTCATTATAGGGCTAAAAGTATAGCATAGAATGTCTAAATAGATAGTATGGTTTTAGAAGTGGGGTCCTATATGGAAAACTAAGGGGATCATCCTAGTATAACATCTGGGTTAGGTCTTGGTACTACCTTATTATTTATGAGTTAAGTCATTTTCTGGGGAAATGATTTTCCAAGAGTGAATGATTGAAGATGTTGAACAGTAGTTTTCAAAGATGTGGCAATAAGAAAAATCAACTTTGATGTAAACAAAAATAGAACCAATGGATATATATGGATTAAAATATATTTGGGTTCACTTCTATTTTATACATTTGAGTTCATTCTGATTACTGCCACAGCTTTGATATCTACTGTAATAATAAGGCAAATTTCAATTTAATAATGAAATATAAAGTAAATAAATATCCTTCAAGCTGAAGCAAAAATTTAATAATCTTCAAAAGCTAAATATATGCCCGCCAAGCTTTCAAAAGTTGGATTTGTGATTGAAGTCTCAAGCTAAATGTGTTAATTTTACTGGATCTCTAAAAAATTGCTCTTTTAACTTACTTAGCAGGCTTGCTAACCATGTAATAATTCTTTATATATTGTTGGAATTATTTTAAGCTAAAATATTTCAATTTTATTGCTTGTAGAAGAGATTTTATTATAGTGTTTATATTTGACAAGGCAGAAAAATGGAAAACTGTTCTAAATTGGCTTCCTAGAACATATATGTTCAATATATTGTGCCAAGAAATAAAATAAACTATGTATAGATCATTGATATTCCTTATTCAATCAAATTACTTAACCATTTATTGGTTGACTATTAATAATGATAATTTTTAGCTTCTCACTTATTGCAAGCAGATAATTTTATTTAAAAGACATTCCTAAATCAAAGCAGTTTTTTATAATTTTATATATGGTTTTTGAATTACATGTATTGATGTAATATTTGACAATTTAAGTATATATAAAATGATGTAGATCTTATTTATAATGACTGTTATTTCATTTAATTGGATAATACTGCCTTTAAAATGTGCTGCTGGGTATTGAAATGTTGCAACCAAGTTTCCAGCCTTGCCTGCTAATGTATCAAACAATACACAGGGGGCGCTTGATGAGCCGCCCCTTGACGTATCTAACGTTATGAATTAATCTGATGGCAGCATCAAATGGCAGGTACTTCATCCCAATTAGGAGCGTTGCCAATCTGACCTGCTGATCCCCGCACAAGTTATTCCTCAGCTCCAAACCTTACATGTAACTTCCCACTATGCCACCCCCTTGTGGCCTTGTGGCTTTCCCCTTATGGTATATTAATCACAAATCCTACAATAAACAACACCTTATTCTTATTATTCTGTCCTTTCCTATTGGAATGTTGTCTTCTCCAATTCCAAGTACTGAACTCTCATTGGTTCAGTTACAACAGTGGTAGCACAGTAGGTTGACAACCTATTGTAAAAACAAAATCCCCCCAAGAAAGGACGGAGTACGGGCTGCATGGCTACTCCACAACAAGAGACGTTCCTTCCAATCCCTGAGGGGGACATCCCCAACAGTTATGTCATCTATCAAGATGAGCTAGTTCTCACCAGTGTATACAATTGGATTTGCCTCAGGCAGCGTGATGCTAGCGTCACCCCGCCACAGTTGGAACTGTCTCAACATATGCTCAGCCTCCAACTAGAGTCCTTCACTGGCAGTGTCAAAGGAGCTGACATTGTCAGTTGGCTCCAGTCCATCAAAACGCGCCTTTGTATCTGTCAGGTCCCTGAGTCCATGTGGGTTGCCACCGCATCTGGCTGCCTTACAGGGCCCGCCGCTATGTGGTTCACCAACTGGGCCAGCCAGGAGTTTGACGTCACCTTGGCAACATTTTGAGATGCCGCCAAGTCCTGGTATAGCAAAAACTTCTCCACCATTATCTTGGGGACTCCCCTCCTAGCCATCAAGCAGACTGGTTCTGTCCCCAAGTATCTTGCTGCATGGCAACAAACCCTTGCTGCCGCCCCCAAAGCAGTGACCAATGGGAACGCCATGTTGCTCACTCTCATTGTCAATGGGTTAAAACCCCATATTTGCAAGTGAGTTCCCGTAGGCTGCTACACCTCTATTGACAACTGTTATAAAGCCATTGTAGAGGCCAGTAAACAGGCTTCCATGGGCTTCGGCCGCATCAACAATACTCCACCCCAACCACGTCCTGCATCTAACAATGGCCAAGGTCAAGTGGGCCGTTGCCAACCTTGTCAACAAGAAAGTGCAACTAAATGCCCCCACAAGGGGGAGCTCCAGTTAGCACTAATTGAGGACCAGGGAAAAGCCTGGGGGTTGTAGCAACAAGAGGCCTTACAACCCCAACCAAACCGTCCTCTCAGCACTTGCCTGCAAAGAATTCCCACAACTACAATATTCACAAGGTTGAAACTCTGGACGTCCTTCAGGTCCATAGTGATGACCCCGTGTTGCAAGCTGCCCACTCCTCAAATAAAGTAACACGCTTGTCCTATCCCTTCTGTTTCTGTGGGAACACCCACAAGCTACTAGTAGATACCAGGGCCAATCAGACCATGGTAGATCAAGCGTTTGCTGACTCCCAGCAATTAGATCAAGTACCCAGCAGATTCAAAGCAGTACGTGTAGCTGATTCCTGCATAATTGCCATCACCCACAAGACAATGCCCTTCTCTGTAAGGATGGGAAACATCCAGGTTAAGCTCTCTGGGCCAATCATGACAGACCTCAGCCACAACATAATTGCTGGCCTCAGTTGGCTCTGGCATAACCTCCCCTATATCAACTGGGATACCTCTGTCATCATCCTCAATAGAAACGGGGTGGGGTTCCAGATCTACCCCATGGAAATAAACAAACTACTACATGACACTGTGTTTGTCAGAATGACAGAAACAGGCTCATATGATTTCAAGGGGGGAGACTAGACTTTAACCAATGTTTAGTCAAAGTTATCTGTGCAGAACCATCTGCAGTCCCTCCCTTGTCAACATCACCACCACCAGCGCTAGCTGCACTCCTCAAGGAGTACAAGGATGTATTCAGTGAGACACTTGAACAACTACCTCCACCCCAGGAGATCCAGAACACTGTACAACTTCAAGGATCATTACCTAAAGCACAATCATTATACTGTCTCACACCAAAGAAAGATAAAACCCTCCGCCAGCACCTTGTGGACGCGCTTGATAAGGGATTCATTTGCCCCTTGCTCTCTCCATACGGGGCGGTGGTCTTCTTTGTAGCCAAGAAGGACAGGTCCCTTTGCCTGGTCACAGACTACCGCGCCCTAAATGAGGTGACAGTTTAAAATAAACACCCCCTGCTGCTGATTGACGACCTGTTTGATACACTCACAGGCGCAAAGGTCTTTAGAAAGACTGATCTCACTGCAGGGTACAACCAGGTCTGCATTGCACCAGGGGATGAGGCAAAAACTGCCTTCTGCACACGCTACAGGTTGTTTGAGTGTTGTGTCATGAACTTTGGAATGACCAAAGCTCCCTCCACCTTTGCCATGTTGATGAACAAAGCCTTTGAGGAATTGATTGGAAAGTGTGTGGTGGTGTACCTTGACAACATTATTGTCTTCAGTCAAGATCAAACCACGCATCTCCAACACCTCTGTGCTGTCCTCAACACCCTTTGGAAAACCAGCTAAAAGCTAAATTCTCCAAATGTGAGTTTCTCAATTTGGAGTTGTTATTCCTTGGGAACATCATCTCTTCCCAAGGGATAAATCCTGACCCTGCCAAAATCAAGGCAATCACTAGCATGCCGCCCCCCACTGATGTGGGTCAGGTGCGGACATTCTTGGGCATGGTTGCCTATGTACGCAAATTCATCTCCAATTGCAGGGAACTAATTGCACCTCTCACTGAGCTCCTTAATACCAAACAGTGCTTCCATTGGACCCCCGCCAGAGATCAAGCCTTCAAGACGTTGAAGCAAAGGCTCACAACAGCACCAGTACTGCAGTTTCTCAACTGAAACCGACAGTACAAACTCGAGACTGACGCCTCTGACAGGGCCATAGGGGGTGTGCTAAGGGTAGAAACTGACAATGGCGTCCTCCTCCCTGTAGCATATGAATCCAGGAAGCTCACTGACTTGGAACAACGTTGTCCCATCCACAACAAGGAGCTGGCAGCCATTGAACACTGCATTGAGAAGTGGCATTGTTACTTGGAAGGTTTGACCTTCCCACCCCGCGTTCTGACGGACCACAAGTCATTTCAGTACTTCAACACACAGTCTCATTTGACACGCTGCCAAGCAGGATGGGTTGAGCGTCTATCCCCCTATCAGTTACGCATCAAATATAAGCCTGGAAAGGAACTTGTCACAGCCGACTCTCTTTCACGACTCTAAGTAGCGTCCATCACTGGGGACAACAGTTTGGACCCAGACTGGCCCATACTCTACCTGCGCCCTGAGGCAACCTGCTATGAGGGCCTTAACTTGGTCACCATCTCCAAGCTGAAGGACAACAAAAGTCAATTCACCACCAATGCTGGTAATGTCTGCCATCGGCAGAGACAGGTGAGAAGACGCCGTACATTCCCACCACACAACAAGGGGACACCCTCTTGCACTACCACTGAACCTTGGGTCACATCAGAGGGCGTAACCTCTTCAAGATTATGAAACAAAAGGTCTGGTGGCCGCGCATGCACCAAGACATCTTAGACCTCCTCAAGACATGTGTGTTGTGTGAAAAAAATAAGTCCAAACCTGCACCTCCCAAGTCTGTCCTACCCATCAAGGCTATGGAACCCTTTGAACAGTGGGCCCTTGACATTGTGAGACCACTTCCCAAAGACAGACTGGGTAAGAAGTATATTATCACCGCTATCAACTACTTCACTCATTGGCCAGTGGCCTGGACCACAACCAACCACACCGCCACCACCATTAACCGCTTTATTGGCAAAGAAATTGTGGCTTGCTTTGGGTAACCCAAGTGTCTCATCACAGATGGCGGGCCCAAACTTGTTGGACACATTGTGAAGGCATACTGCGTCAAGAACGTGCTCCAGCATATAGTCACGACCCCCTATCATCCGCAAGCCAATGGACGCGTGGAACAACTAAATGGCTCCCTGGTTCAACTGATTGCCAAGCTCTCACAAGAGCACCCTAACACTGTGTGGACTGAACATCTTCCCACCGCCCTACTGATCCTGCGAGCAAGAATCAATAGGGGCACTGGGTTCAGCCCTAGCACCCTGGCCTTTGGAACACCTGACAGTCTGACAGGGGTTGAACAGGGGAAACTACAGTCCAAGGTTCCCAACAAGCCCCCCTAGAGACAACTTTATCCCTAGACTAATGGCCTGCCAAAGCCCAAGAGATTGAACACAAGCGGATTGCAGGAGGGACAAAACACCTCAAAGCTAGATACACCATAGGTGACCCCGTCTACACCCTCAATCCCAATTCTGCCAAATTAGAACCCAACCACTTAGGGCCCTTCAAGGTAGCTGCCATCTATGACAACCACACCTACCAACTTGAGGATGCCCAGGGGAACACCAAGAAACTTCACCACAATTGCTTGCGCCCCTGCCGTGTCATTCCCACACAAAGGTTGTTCGTGCGGACCTTCCCAGACCTTCCGCAGACTCCAGTCCTGGTGTCTGATGACAAGCAGGGGGCAAGGGGGGTGTTGCAACAAAGTTTCCAGCCTTGCCTGCTAACATATCTTATGATACACAGGGGGCGCTTGATGAGCCGCCCCTTGACGTATCTAACATTATGGATTAATCTGATGGCAGCATCAAATGGCAGGTACTTCATCCCAGTTAGGAGTGTTGTCAATTTGACCTGCTGTTCCCCGCACAAGTTATTCCTTGGCTCCGAACCCTACATGGAACTCCCCACTATGCCACCTCCTTGTGGCCTCCCCATATAGTATATTAATCACAAATCCTACAATAAACAACACCTTATTCTTATTATTCTGTCCTTTCCTATTGGACTGTTGTCTTCCCCAATTCCAAGTACTGAACTCTCATTGGTTCAGTTGCAACAGAAATATGCTCACCATTTATTGAGATTTGTTCATTCTTGGATTTGGATTATTGCCAAGTAGGGATTTGGTTGTTTGGTTAAATTATTTGATTGTTTTAGGTCTTCAGACGTGTCACAAACCCGGTTAGCACCTCAGTACGTTATTCAGCCTGTAGAGCAGCTAAGCCTATGTTGATACGAAATGTTGATATCAAAAGCATAAGAAAATCCCCCAGAGTCTTTAATTGTTAGGAAACTATTTGGTTTTGATATTTTTAATCTCTGCTTAATCTTGTTATATTGCTATTGAATTCATATCTAAGTGCTTAGGATTCTGGCAATGAATCAAAGAGAAGCCACCTTATGATAGTCATAAGATTCAACCCATGTTTTAAAAATAAGTGTTATCATACACGTTAATAAATTATCATTGACTTTAATCGCTTGAACTTGGAATCATCCGACACCAGATAAGCTCCACATAATCTCCTACCACTTGTAATGTATTACCTGCCATGCAATAACATCATAAAGTTGTCACAAACACAGATTAAACTAATTATTGAAAATGGTTCATTTGGCATCTTCCCTCGGCTAAGTTAATCCGACATCGCACTTAGAATGGGTCAGGTTTATTATAAAAAGACATTTTAATTTCATTTTAGAGTTTCCCACCTTTGGAGTTAAAAACCACCAGCGAATTACTTTAAAATTATGATTTATTTATTCATTTGTTTGAGATGATCATTTATCTATACAATTGTCATTGTAATCCACAGAAACTGTGGTATATAAGCGCCATCTTGAAAATAGACCTCTGACCTATCTTCGTCCAAAGAGCCACTTCTGCCCGCCTCCACAGTCTGCGAGCCATATTGCTAAGACAAGACTCCTGGCGTATCTGCCATGCTTCATGTTTCTTCCACAATCCCAAGCAAGCGTTGATATCTGGATAATCACTCTTTCAACAAAAACCCAAGTTAAGTCTTTGCCTTCCTCAGATCACACCATACAAATAACCTTTCCTTTAGCTTATATCCTAAGCCAGTAACATGATAGTATGTGTCATGCTTCTCTCGAATCCTCTATCATCATCGTATCAGTGCCCATCAGACTTTGTGTTTCCTGGAGCATTGCTTGCTTGAGAACTTTCATTCATCTTCGACTTTCATCTCCCACAACAGCACTATTTAATCCCCAAGTGTATGTTTTATGCTTTTCTCAACATCATTAGCACCCAAAAATATCACATTCTCGTGTTATTTCCATTTTAAGAACATTTGTTTTTTTGCCACTAACATCTTAGCTATACTAAATCTGATTGGCTTGTGAAAATAATGAGGGCTAACAAGGGCTTGAATACATTATGTGCATGATGCCATGCCAACTTTTTAAGGTATTCGGATCAGATTTATTTTCACCGACATATCATAGAAGACTACTGCCTAGAATGAAAAGTGCCCGATCGTTATTATCCCTAGATAATATTTTTTACTTCTGCCTGTACATATCTGTCAGCGTAGTAATTTGGTTGGTAGTTTTTCTAGGGGCTCATTTTTACCTTCAAAATAAAACTATCATGCTTCAAATATTTCCTTCTCTTGTTTTATCTTCTTAAGGTCTTATTTGAAATACAGTATCTTTCTATAGATCTTTTAGTTCCTTTAGGTATTTTCATCAAATAATAATTTTTAATTTTAAAGAAAATATTTTATTTATTATTTGACTTATTTATCCTATTAATGAAATGTATCAGGAATTAAATGAAGCCAGATGATATAAAAAATATACACCCTGAGTTTGAAGGTATTATGTAATACTTAGTTTGTATGATGTATTAATATATTGGTAAAATGATATCTAAAAGAGGTGTATTTAATATCCTACTATCAACATTATATAATTGACTCTTGTTTTATTAAATTTTTCAAGTCATACTATTATTTTATTATCTTTTTATGAAATAGCCTTTTAGTCCTTTTTATATTAAAAAACTTTGAGTATATAACTTTGAAAAGTATATAAGAAAAAAATAAGGGGGAAATTTAAGAAAATAATAATATATTTATTTAATATAGAAGAATAGTGATATATATTTAAACAATAAGCCATATATTGCCCATGTAGATCATGTCAGGCATGGGATTTTTGGATATCCAGATTCCCTTGGAACTCAAATTTTTGATCCTAGTGTAATATCTGGATTTTGTGTTAGGGCCTCCTTTACTATCAATTGAGTCATTTCTTGGGGAAACAGTTTCCCAAGAGGGAGTAATCAAATTTGTTGCAAAAACATAAGAATGATTGTCATTTACACTAAAGCTAATCTGGTATAGCCTTTTATATTACAGGACTCTTCTACAACAAATGCGCATTTTGCCTTTTTAAGAAGTCTCCACAAAATCTATTTTTAACCTCTCTTATTTTCTTTAGTATTTTAATTGATGATTAAATATCTTGATTTTCATTAGAAATTTCAGCTTTTTTTCTAGAGATGCTATTAATTTTTTGCATTAAATATAAGCTGATTTAATTTGGATCTTATTGTAATTTTGAAATGTATACTTCTTATAAGTAAATAATGAGACATAAAGGGGAATATTTATAAGAGATAGGTATCTTCAATGAAATATAAGAAGAGCTTCATATGTCTTGTTAATATGCTACAGTGTGTCTGTAAATTCACTGCCCCTTTTGGCTTGGGATTGCACTATTTTCCCGTGTTGCACTTTAAAAGCTCCCAAATGCCAGCCAAGCCACTCAATTTTTTAGGGAATTTGGTGCACACTGTAGACAAAATATTTTTATTAGCTTATTCTGAAGATAATCCAGTCTTTGTTGCTCCCCCTGGGAAGAAATACTGGTTAATTTGGACTACTTATTGTCTTGGTGTTGCCTACTTTTGAAAACAATTAGAAATAGCTAATCAAGTGATGCCACATTGACATCCACAAAGTCAAATGATTCACAAATGTCTAAAGCCAACATCAGCCAATCAGATGGTAGCTTGGAAATTAGTATGAAACCTTTCTGTCCCCCTGGCTTGGGTAAGCAAAATTTCTCCCCTAGCCAATTGGATTCAGGCCAGGTGGCCATGTGACTCATCAAATTGCAACACTCCCCCTTTTAACTTAACAAGGGGACTTTCAGTCCCCTGATTGTTGATTGTCTCATTGTATTAAATTTTGAGTCTGTTGCTTCACTGCTTTAAATTTATTGAGACCCAAACTCTGTTCTTTGGAGTTTCCTTATTAATTTTAAAAGGTTTAGTCTTTTTCTTAATTGCCATTACCTGTATTTGACCTGGTTCAACCCCGGTAGCTTTTCTGAAGCCCCTAATAAAAGCATTAGTGTATAGTAGTTGTTGTGAACACTTACACTTTTAAAAAGACAGTTTTAATCTGAAAATCAAGTTAAAATCTAATATGAAACTTACTTTAAATCAAAGTTTTCTTGGTTTTGATTGATTTTCAAACCTGATCTCTTTAATTTTACCGCCCAAGTCATCTGAGACCACTTCCAAGGCCTCTCTGAGCTTCTGTCTATTTTCTTACCAAGTTGCTTGCAACTACACCATTTGCACCTTAATTTATCCCTTTGAGGCCTAAAAAATACCTTTTCTGACTCTAAATTTTCAAGAGGTTCTAAAAATGATACTTCCTGCTCTCAAGTTTGTGGTGTTTTCAGTTGCCCTGTTTCTGTTGCTTCTTTGGTTAACCTCCCCAGATCTTGGGGAGCAACTCCTCTCTTATTTGCGCCTTGTGGTAATAACCTCTCCAGTCTCCTGCACCACCCAGGAAGTCTTCTTGTCTCAGTAGAGGCATTGGCCAAGAGTCTGACATGTGACAACTTAGATATGTACTTTTCCAATCATGTCTTGCTCACTCCTGTTGCCAAGGGAGCACCTTCCTCTTCTCTCCCTCAACTGGAGAGTGGCAATTCTGTTTCTCTGCAGGCACCTGAGGTCCCAACTCATGTTCCCTCTTGTACCCCTTGGTTGCTCACCAGTCTCATGTTGATGGGACTGAATGCCTATTTCTCTCAACTGTCCCTGGTGTCTTTCCTCTGGTCCCCTGTTAGAGTGGCTATCCCAGTAATTCACTTGACAGCATCCTGATGGTTTGTCTCACCAGGATGGGAGCCAAACTTAGTTATTTTAGCCCCCTCTCTCACATTGTCCATGTGGATCATATATTGCTTGTGATTTGAAAGAGCAGTTTTCATCTGGGAAACCAAGGGATTAGTCTTAGCAGAATATCTTGATCAAGTCTTAGAGCCACCTCATACTTGATAGTTGAGGTTTTTCTCAGGGAAATGGTTTAAATAGAATGTGAAGTCAAAGATGTTACAATATCTCTGCCTGGATTATAGAAAGATGTAGAATTTTGGTGATTTATTGAGGCTATCTGTCAGGAGATCCTGATTAGTTAGGGTTGACTGATCCATCTTCCTATCACAATAGCCATAGACAAGATTAGACAGAGCATTACCAGAATAGAATCCAATATTCTAGGTGCTGTATCACAGGGCTTCAAGGTTTATTGAATATCATGATAGTATATGAAGCATGATGGGTCTAAAAATAAGATTTCCTTATTTGGGAAGCATTGAGACATTCTGGATCAACTATTGTTGGCTGATTGGAACCCCTTCAGAATTAGTAAGGCACACAAAGAAATTTGAGAATACCATGATGAAGACATCACTGCCAGAATTAAATTAAAATGTTTTAGCTTAGGGGAAAAGCATGATAGCCAGGAGACCAATCAATAAATATACAATACCCCAAGAAATCGGATGAAGTATCACCTGCCCAATTTGTATCTGTCAGGAATATACCTGACACTTATAGTTGTGTAACCAACACTCAGATGCCCACTGTCACAGAGAAGACATTGCTGCCACCAAGCAGATACATGCTGCCACCACACAGAAGCCTGTCACAGCCAAGTTGTTGCCCGCCACTCTTTCCAGCCCCACCTGCAAGCCATCTGCAAACCAGGCACCCATGAGCTAGCCTGCCAGCCTTTGTCCTCCAATGCCAGCAGGCCAGTTCTCATCCATTTCTTTGGAAAATAGCCAAATTGGGAAACCAGGAAAGGCAATTTCCTCAAAGCCAAACTTGGGAGGAACTGCTGCCCAAATTGGGAGCTTATCAAATAGAAAATGGACAGACAGGCTCTCCAACAGTGAAATTCATGCACCAAATTTAGTAAATGAATTTGGATGCATGAAGAAGACCCAACTTGCACTATGCCAATACAAACTGGGATCCAGCCAAACTTTCTTAATTGCCAGCCACCCAAGACAACCAGAAAAGGAAATAACAGATGCAACTCAGACTCTTGGTTCCTCAATGCTATACCTTTCAATAATCATGCCTTGCAGGTCCACTAGTATAAATAAAGACAAACCCTGAAATGATAGTTTATGCTATAATTGAGTGAATATACTCCTCAATATTATCACATTAATCAATCCTTTACCTAGGCTAAACAAGTAATCTTACTAACCCATTACACCTCCCCAAGTCAGAAGATGAACTACATCATCTTTACAGCTGTCTTGACAGCTTACCTTGGGATAGGGGGCAACCAGCCAACCTATGAGCAGTTCAGTCCTGAACCACAGGGACCAAAAGGGATATTATACAATGGTTCATCCATTCTTCCCCCCCACCTCCCCCCCCCCCCCCCCCCCCCCCCTCCCCCTCCCCCCCCCCCCCACGTTTTTTTTTTTTATTTTTTTTTATTTTTTTATCTTTTTCTATCTTTTAATATTAAATTGAAGTAAAATAAGGAAAAGCACAAAGGGGGGCCCCGAAACAACCACCCGTTTTTCTTTTTGATTTTTTTTAATTTGAAAAAAATATATTTTTGTGTTTTGGTGTTATTTTTTTTTTTTTTTTTTATATTTTTATTTTTTTTTTTATGATTTTGAAATGTATGGAGGAATGTTTATAAAATTTTGTTAAATATTAAAAATTATTGTTTTAAATTTTTTTTTTTTTGTTATAATTTTGAAAAAAAAAAAAATTTATTTTTTATTTTTTTTTTTTTAAAATAAAAAATTATTTATTTTTATTTTTTTTAAAAAAAAAAAAAAAAAAAAAATTTTAATTTTTATAAAAAAATTATATTTTTTTTTTTTATTTATTTTTATTTTTTTTTTTTTTTTTTTTTTTTTTTTTTTTTTTTTAAAATTTTATTAAATTTAAAAAATAATATATAAAATTATATTTTTTTTTTAAAAAAAAAATAAATAAAAATTAAAAATTTTTATTTTTAAAAATAATTTTATTTAAAAAAAAAAAAAAAAAAAAAAAAAAAAAAAAAAAAAAAATAAAAAAAAAAAAAAAAAAAATAAAAATATAAAAAAAAAAAAAAAAAATTTTTAAAAAAAAATAATAAAAAGGGGTTTTTAAAAAAAAAAAATTTAAAAAAAAATTTTTTTTAAAATTCTGGGGATAAAAGAAGGGGGAATAAATTAATATATATTATTTAATAAATTTTTTTATTTTTTTAAATATAAAATTAAAATTATTAAAAATAAATAAAATTATATTTTTTTTTTGAAATAAAAAAAAAATTTTTTTTTTTATTATTAATTAAAAAAAAATATATTTAATTTTTTTTTTTTTAAAAAAATATTTTATTTTTTTAGGGGGGGGGGGGATAAACCTGAATAAAAAAAAATTTTTAGTTTTTTTTTTGTTGGTTTGTTGAAAAAAGGGGATAAAAAATTTTAATTTTTTTATATGATGAGCCAACTCACCTCAACTCAATGGATTTGAATCTGTGGACACCTCTGGTGTCATCTTGTCCAACTTCCAACTTGGCTAATTATGTGATCCCCGCAGGTATGCTATTGTACCTTGCTGTCAGCCTTAGACAATGCAACATCCTTGCCAAAGCCTCCTGTCAGGCAATAAACCTCTATCCAATTTTCTACGCCTTGAACAGCTTTGAGCTGCCTAACCTGTCATCTTATGTTACTAAAGTTTTATTCTCAATACTTGAGTATTACAGTATTTCACTGAGCGCAGGATGGGATCTTGTCCAATGACTAGTGACATATTAGAATACCACACAACAACATAATATCTATACTGAAGAGATTAAATTAGGTAGTATAATATTGTTGTTTTTTAAAATAAAAATTAAGGTTTGTAATCATAGCTGTAATAATCCACTTGATAGGCTGTTTTTCAGGCAAGGGCTGAGTTTGACTAAATAGATATTGGTTTCCTGAGAAAGTTAAATATTGGCTGGTTTATTTATATGTCTATCCTTGGTGGTTGGATATAGTGATATAGGCCTTGGGGTATTAAAGGTTGGTTCACTATGAGTACTTTGAAGGATGAAAGTGGTGCCCTGGGAAATTTATACCAAAGAGTATAGGTATTCTTAGACTAGCTGAGGCAAAAATACAGCTGGGTATACCCTGGGATAAATGTGCTGAGATAGAATTTAAATCCTGATACCAATATGGTGAAAATACAGTTATGTACTTTTTTGGGAAAGGGGTAAATTTTCTCTTTCTATGACTTATGGGTATATTTAAGAAGATCTTACTGCTACTTTGCAAGTATGGATAGCTCATAAGCATCATTAGGGTGGCTTTTCAGAGAAACAGACACATGACTGAATGATTTGTAGTTATCTGGGAATTAAAGTTTGCTACTTTGTGCCTGAAAGCTCAATCTAACCACTTGGGTGAGTAAAAACAGTAGCAGTGAATGAGTGATGTCTGCTTCTGATAATCCTAGATGGAGTTCACTGATGGGGGCTCAATAGTAGCTTTGATGGCTATTCTAGGTGCTAGGCTATTAGATGAAGTTTGGAACAGTTTAATGAAATGTTTCAACATTTTTTTAAAGTGAGTAAGCATAGAAGAGAAAGATTCAGAGAAATTTGGATAAATGTTGACATTGGTGGTTCAACATCTCTCTTAAGTAGTTTGTTTTCAAACAGAAAAGCAGAAAAAACAGCATAATGTTGAGAGAAGGCATGCCATAGTTTCTCTGAGGACAATTCAATAAAGGGGAAGAAGGACAAGTAACTTGGTAAATTCATTGCCTTTGGTTTTAATGTAAAGGCAAAACCAATGATAAAATGTTAAAAAAGCAAAGCAAAGCAAAGCAAAACAGGTCTGCTAGCAATTTCCTAGGGGAAACAGTCAAGTTCAAATGCAGCACAAGATTGAAGAAAATGGGGAAATTGTTCAAGGCAAGAGGCGCAAATTTTTAACATTTTGACAAAGATTTGCTGCCTATTTGGGATTTAGAAAAATGTGAAGTGTAGCACTTCAGATGTTTGATGATGAGGAGCCTTGATGGGATTGTTTGAGTTTAAAACTCATTTTACTGATGTTTTTATTGGTATAAAAATCAAAAGCTTGATGGTTTACTCAGAAAAATCAGGAAAATGTAATAGGATTGGTAACAAAAAAGTTCCAAAGCTTATTTTATTATTGAATGGAGAGGCAGATATTTTTAAGATTTTGAAAGAATCATTTTAAAGAGGATTTTAGCCTAGTACAAGGGAGCTATACAGTAGCTTTAAAAGCTATCACAACAAGCAAAAACAATTCAGATTTAAACAAAATACTCAAATTTAAAAAACATTGAAATGAATCCAAATCTATTGTAAATCAATATAAATTTGTTTGTTTTAATTTTGTTTAAATCTGATTCATTTTATTTAATCTGAATTTTTTTTCTTGTTGCCATAGCTTTTAAAACTACTGTATAGGTGGTTGACTAAACGAGGTGCCAGAGGCAGTAATAATTGGAAGATCTCATGTTTGAACGTGTTCTGGGGTTGGAAATTTGATGACCTTTATCCTCAAAGTAGTGGAGCAAGAGCTAGTAGCCCTCAAAATGTTAGTTGGCCCCAAAGTCTGAAAAATGTTGCATTTTTATAAGGTTTCTAAGGGGAACTTCCTTCTATTAATAAATACTTTCACAACCCCTACATATTTTTGAGTGAGAAAAGCATGGATTTTTTTCTCCAAATCTTTTAACTAAATGCTGGGCAAGAAGAAAAGTACAAGCAGTAGTGCAAAAGATTCTCCAGAAGCCAGATTCCTAGTGAGAAATGGACCAGGCTATCAAGGGTACTTGTGTTTACATCAAGAAAAAAATAATTTGTTATGGATTTCTGCTTGGGGGCAGGATTTCTAAGAATAGTTAGTATACTACTCTAAATTCTTGGTACTATTCCTGTTGATGGTTGTCAAAAACCTGTGTACTGTGGTATTTTATCATCTACCAGATGATCTCCTAAGTCCTCTAACATTAGAAAAGTACAGAGAGCCTGTGACTTTGGTGTAACCTTTGGCCTGGAATATTTTGTTGTCATCAGAAGTAACAAGTCTGACAGGGCCCAAGGCCCAAAGGATTGGGACGGTTCTTCCTACTTCTGGATATAGGTTCATAGTTGTCTCAATATTTTACTATAGATAATTATACTGTATGACAACAGTATCATCTTTTGCTCTCCACTAATAAAACTTAAGAGAGGATCACATTAAGGAAATAGGACTTAGATCAATCATCAAGTCAGTAAGGAATCATCAGTCTTTTATTCTAATGGACTGGCTCTAAGGTGGCCCACTGCCCGTGTTTTATCAAGTTAGCTCACAACGCTAAAAGAGACTGAAGTAGCATTAGGGCAACACAGCAGGAGGCCCAGTCTTTTCAGGGTGGTTTTAACAGAAGGCTAAATTGACATCTTCCACAGATTGGTATCCTTTCTGTCTACCTGGGCCACTTCTTGGGCTAGCTAGCCAGTGATGTCTACTAGTTTACAGAGATAATTGTTTCACTTAATAAGAGCTACTCTAATACAATAGGCTTGAGGCCTCTTTATCTTAGAGTGTTTGGCTGACAGCCCAGTCCATGATGGACTTTTCTAGAAGTGTTTCAAAGAATGACAGCCCATGTGATGGCCCTTGTTCTAGGATATAATTAAAGATTAGAATAGTAATTATTATGAGAAGCATGTTTGAGGTGATTTTGAGGTGGACTAATTAATTAGCAGTAATTTCATGTTCCATTAATTAATTAAATTACAATGCATGAATTTAATGCCAGAATATGATTTGGTCATTGATTCATGAGATCCACTGCAGCCCGCAGCCTGCATTATTCTAATGTGATCTCTTCCTAAGAGTGATTGACAGCTGCCCTGTGTTAATTGGTTGAA